>QYTT01091464.1:0-23226 GCA_006980735.1 Dasypogon diadema
TCCATCCGGCGTTCCTCAAGGCTCCATTCTTGGTGCATTGTTGTTTTCAATGTTCATTGAAATGTTGTTAAGTATAGTCGTTTACATCACTATGCTAACGATGTTTAGTTATATCTCTCTAGGCAAATTGGACTCATTGAGGATGGAGTTCATTGTATTAATAGCGATCTTGGCACGATATATCAATGGTCCACAAGTAACCACCTTAGACTTAACCCTCAGAAGTCAAAGTGTTTGCTCATTAATCGTTCGGTATTAGACACAGAATTCTTTCTTTGTGTTATTATTAACGTTGTTTCACTTAAATATGAGAAGTCGGTAAGGAGCCTGGGAATTATACTTAATAGTACTTTCACTTGGGATGAACATGTAAATTCATTCACAGGTAAAATCCATGGAGCAAACAAAAAGGCAAACAAAAAATTCCATGGGTGGGGGAAACTTTAGCAGTTTTGGGGATAATGGTACTTGAAGGTTTTATTTGTCGTTTTTTTACGATGAAATCCGTATAGTTCATACTAAAAATGATATGTGTACAAGTCTAGTGCCGTATCGTAGCGAACACTAGTTACTTCTAAATGGGAGCCTACCCATCCTCCTACTCCCTTTTATTTAGGTGCTACGAATTTTCAAATTCAAAACTTCGGCTTTTTTCATATAAATATGCCATGAATGTAGCCGGATAACCACAAAAAAAGTGCCCCTAAGAAGAATCAAATAAAAATAATAAAGGTTAGTGGCATAAATAACTCCCCCGTAGGCCTCGCGTTGCGGGGGAGCGCAGCAAAGCCAACAGTGCCATCCAGTCCCTTGATGAAAACGATAAATTAATTGGAGACGGACGTTTACTTCGAAATAATATAAATAAGAAAAATTAAAAAAAACTACGTTTTTCTAATAGACTAAAAAGAATTAAATAATTTTATTGCTTGAAAGTATTAGTTGTAATCTGTCGGCTTTACGCAATGATTTTTCTTCTCTTTTGGAAGAAGCTGAAGTCATTGCTAAAACCTGGCAGATAGATATTTCTTTCGCTCAGAGCATAGAACACGAATTGGCGAGTAAATTCGATTTGGGCAACGTTGTAAAAGAATTTGCTAACACCAAAAACCGCCGCGCTTTGCTCAGTTGGTAATAAGTTTTACTCCAAAAGTAACTGACAACAATGTTTATACGATTTATATCATATTCATGCATAAACAAATGAATAATTTTAACGCATCCAATTGCTAATTTTTCAGCTAATCCCAATCCCCGTTCATATACGTTCGTTTTCTCGTGTTTTAATCATTAAAATATTTTTTAATTGCAGTACATTATCTTAATATTTTATCATTTTTACAACAAAAAATTACTTTATACAGTATTTATTAAACGTTTCAATTAAAAAACGCTTTCAAGTGAATTTTTTTTACCAAAATGTTAATACAAAGGGGGCGCTCGTACTCTTAGTTATGCCACTGATAAAGATACAAGATAAACAAATATTTGGAACAATTAAAAAAAAACATGAAATATTAATTGATTCATCAATTTTTTGATTTAGTTTCAAAGTGACCACTTTTTAATAATGAGTAAAAAATAACAAGTTCTATTCTTCTTCAGCATCTTAAGTTTAATTTCAATCAAAATGATGTAACATACATAAAAAAGCATCTTAAGTATCTTAAGTCCTCATCACTGTTTCCGTTCATCACAGATACATTTTCGTTATCAAATGTTTTGGATAATATTTCTATTGAGTGAACTGTGTAGTCACTCTCAAACTACATCGACAAATTGATGAATCAATTAATCTTTAATGTTTTTACAAATGCCTATATACCGGGTGTACCATTAGTAAATTGAGAAATTCGCTTAAAAAAACATATTGCACTTTTCTTGCATAATTTGATACATGACATGCATCCATGTAACTCCTTTCGTTTTCGAGATAATTCGTCCCGGAGCTGAGTCGTTTTTACGTCTCTTTCTACAAAAAAGAAGAAGAAGAAAATAGAATGAAAAATTTCCCGAAAAATAAAAAGAGATAAAATTATGAAGAATTAACGTGACATGAAAATAACGTCCTTTTAGTAGTTTATTATGTCCTTTTATTTCTTTTTATTAAACTTAACTGCTTTCAGAAAACTGAAAACAACCATAACTGCTCCATGCGCTTTCCATAATTAGCTAGACATAGTACATAGTATCATTTGATGCTTCTTGACAAATCATTGGTATCTAAAAAGTACCCTTAGCCCTTTGCGCTGGTTCCAGAATTCATGTTCCCTCGCTGATATAGGTTTTTTGTAGAATAGACGTATTTCTTCATGGTGCCCACACAAAAACTCCAAACATCCAAAAATATTGAAATTTGTAATAGAACATCATCTTAGATACATACCCATATCAAAACGATATAAATTTATCCCTTTTTTATTTTTCCGTGAGTTTTCGTTATCATTTTTCATAGAAAGGCATGCAGAATATGGTCGGCTTCATGACGGGTTATCTCGAAAACGGAGGTGGTATATACCACATGTGGTATATTAAATTAAAGATAAACTTATGGGAATTCCAAATTACACAAGAAAAATGAATGTTAATTACAACTTTTTTTCTAGAAATTTGAGTAATTATTTGAAAAAAAGGATTAAAGAAAGCCACAATTTTGAATTTGAAAATTCGTGGCATTTCAACAAAACAAAGTAGCATACAATTTTTTGTTTACCTCATGGAGATCTATAATTGAACGCCCAATCGGGCGTAAACGAAAAAACAATATCACGTAGTAAAGTAAACGAAAAAACAATATCACATTTTCGTGCTGGACGCGTTCCAATTTAACCACAACTGTTTCTTGTTACTTTTAAAAACTATATTTGTTTTATTATTTTAAATAAAAATCTTTATAAAAGTTTCATTGTTGTAGGATTTCTTGCTGTTTGCTGCCAACTGTTTTTATTAGTGTTGGTGCTCTTAGTCTTATTAATCTATATATCTAGATGTGTTATGTTGTTTTCAACCTCCGTGTAATCCAGGAGCGAAAAACTATAACTACCATTTTAAATATTTTCAGGCATAGGATTTACTAAGCATCCAAGCTTTTCAGTAAGTTTGAGTAAAGGGCCTAATAATTCAGTTTCAGTTGCTCGTATTTCTCTTCATTGTATGATGTCTACTTGTATACCATACATTCCCCGGAGGGGTTGATAAGATCCCCAAGAACTAAAATCCGGTCTGATGATACTCTTATACCTCGAGCCTCTCCAAACACCGAGTCCACTAATTCCGGATTTCCGCTGATTGGAACCTCCGCAAGCTGTTCATAGTTTTTCCACTTAAGGAGTATTCCACCTGAATTTACTCCAGGTCTAAATCGTGTAAATCAGATCCCGGAACTAGTCGTGAGAAAAGGGCAGGCGGATGGAAACCAGACAGTGATGCTCCCCTAAGCGATGACCCCCAAAAGTCGTGATGTCCCACTGGAAGAACACTTCGGAGAATGTTCTAGCCTGCATGCACTTTGATTTTACGACCAAACCAGTGAAACCTAAACCGCCCATCCTTACCTGACTGACATGTAGAATATGCTTTTCAGCAACACTTCATCTTCCCCCCAGCCAGAACGTATCCACTGCTTTTGCTTGAAGACACTTGATGAGGCAATTAAGTAAATTATCACGACCTTAGGTCTCTTCAGCGTCAGGAAGAACTATCGTGATTAACAAGAAGAGATGGCCTCGAAGAGTTTCTCCAGAGCCGTTTGGTAATTACGAGATTTTCCTTCACGCCCGATATACACCACCAAATACCTAGGAGAGATATTAGTTTACTGTACGGCCTACTAACTGACATATATCGTTATGATGCCTGTGATACCGTTTTTACGATAACGTACTCGTATCGCTGCATAAAGCATCCGGCGATTATTAATCGATTACATTTTTGTTTACTCGTACAGCTCTCTAGTGGGTAGCCCATAAAGCCTCTTCCAATTGGAGAGCAAGAGCTGTTCTCCCGTTCTATCGGATTTTCCTTTCCTTTCTCTCATACTGCTTGACATGATTCTTTTTTAGATTATGGATAGCGTTGGACATAAGCAACACCTGGCAGTACTTTTCACGGGGAATCCTACGGCCATCTCTTACCTCTGTTAGAGAGAGGACGGTGGAGAATCTTCTCGGAAATGTGGGTTCTTTCAAGCATCAACCAGCCTCCAATTATGGCTGAACGTGTTGCCTAAATGGTTTCCCCACACCTTTAGAGGCCGACCTTTGACCGGGTCGGCTTAGAGCATGAACATGAGGTTCACTTAAATCTCAGCACACTTAGAGCAAAATCCACTTTACATGACAAAACAGGCCCATTAAAAAGAGAGAGATAAAAGTATCTTAGTGGCAGAACATTCTTTGAAAATGCTTATCTGAAAATAAGAAACTTTTTTTCTACAACCACCCTTAGAAATTGGAATAAAGCTGTGGGGTAGGCGACTGTATTTTCCCCCACCAAAGAGATTTGGTCACTTTTATCATTATCACCTTGTGTTTATGTCATGGGGATTTTCATCCCTTTTGTTCTGGATATTTAGTAATTGATGAAATTTCAATATAAACGTAGTTTTTAAAAGTAGTTAGTTGCATCTTTTTTTATAAGAAATTTCCGTTTCAATTATTTTATGCTTCCAATCCCAATAGAATGATTATATCATCCCCCTATCCCTTAACAAACATATTTTCGTTGTACAAAACAAGTTATTATTGCACCCATATGTACGATTTGATATGTTCTACACCTAATATACTCGATATATTCCCAGAAAGGGGTTTCTACATAAATAATGGAAAATACTTAGAAATTCCGAAGCACGTGTACCATCTGCAAATGTTTATTGCTGGAAGAAAAACATATGCGCCATCGGGGAATCGATTCTCCTTTTGTTTCAAGCACCCATAAACCTTGTACACGGCTGCAATCGGAAGGATACACAGAGGTCTTCCGTTATTGGCAGTTAGCGTTCGCACACGTACAACTTGTTCATCGTTCGAATAAAGTTTCGAATTCCAATTCGCACTACCTACTATATATATAGAATAGAATAGCAAATAGCATATAGAAGAAGTGAAGTAATTATAAGAATGCGATCGTGTACTGAAAGGATTTCGCCATAATATAGTCTCCGCACAGAAAAAAATATCCTTGGGATCCTTGACGATTTTTCACTGGGTTATGTTCGCAACATTAAATCAACTAATATGAACTCAAGTTTGGAGGAACATTACAAAGAAATACGAGTTCCTGGCAAGGGTCAAATAATCATAATTCCCCCCCAGAACTTAGACGATATTTATTGTTAACGAACCACTGACTCGATGAACCGAGAAAAATTTTCTTCTTTCTCGGGAGTTTTCCTCCCACACAACGGAGACGTACACTCGTATGCGCATATTTGCGACTATATATACACCAACAGGACCACTACGTCCTGGAATAATTTCTGTTCCGCTCTTTTATATATAACTATTTTGTATTTTTTTGCCCGCCTTATCCGTGGAGGTATGGGGGGGGGTTCCAGTGTGTGGCGCGAAAGCTTTATGTTATGATCAAATGAAATTGCTTGAAAAGTCCATTAAAAATTCTTTATATGCTATTAGTAACTGAGTTGCCACAGTAGTGGAAACAGGTCGTCTGCACCACCCACCAGGATATGGATGTAGGCTTTCTGAAAAAGAAAGTTCACAAGAAAGCTTAGACGGCACAAATTTAGGATAAGCAATTTTTATTATTTATTGACAATATTATAAATAAAATCGTACGCTTTTAGCCTACGTCCCCGTCGTGGTAGTGATACCGTAAATTTCAAGCAATGATTTTTTGTAATTAATCGAAAGTCATTAAGAGCTTCCCGTGGGCTATTCTGCAGAAATGGAAACGCTGATATAAGGGGTCATTATCAGAAATAACGATCCATGTCTAGACATTTTGCTTCCACAATACAATTCTGATGATTCGACTAGAGTAGTCGATGGTTGGAGACAGTAGTGTTGTAGCTTTGCTGCAGGGTAGCAAAACGAAATGGCAAGAGAAAGAAAATTTCAAATGGGGAAAACGTCCATAGATTAGCCCCGCTCGTCCGTAACCAAGCAATATCACAGGGAGGGAAAAGATAACCAAAAGCCAACAAAGAGCCTCCGGATGGAGAGAAAAATCTATAATGCATTGTTTTGTTCATTGTACACTATAAATAAAAATAATGTTCGCCTGATAGCACCACTTCCATTATGTATGTTTGTTCCGATATGTGCACAA
Source organism: Dasypogon diadema (assembly GCA_006980735.1). Taxonomy (NCBI): domain Eukaryota; kingdom Metazoa; phylum Arthropoda; class Insecta; order Diptera; family Asilidae; genus Dasypogon; species Dasypogon diadema. The sequence goes on from QYTT01091464.1 coordinate 6,292, forward strand.
TGAATTGTGCTACTATATAGCTTGTTCACCATAATCGTGGGAGGTTAATGTCAAAAGTCAAGCACTCGTTATGGTGCCCTCTGAATAAACGACAACCAGGAGCTTTTCCTGCAGGCAATATTTGCACACTTTTACCACTTATATGTTCTGGGGGTGCAGGGTTAAACATTAATAAATCTTCGAAATGAGCCTGCAACTATAGAGGAGTACTTCTTGATCTTTACAGTAGCGCCCGATACTTAATAGCTGATAAGGTTATTAAGCTATTGAAAACAGATTGTCACTTAGATAAAATCAACTTCCTGAGAGGTGTTACTTTTCAATCTTGTATTGAACTTTTGTGTGAGATTTTATGCTTTCGAGGAATGTTGTAAGATAAGCAGTTTTCTGATTACAAGGGATTGTCGTATTGAAGTTTATTGGCGATAAAAAATTATTTGAATATAGGGAAATATCCGCAATATTCTAGACTTCTCAAATTATATTAATAAATCCTCAAGTTTGAAAACAATAATAGAACACATCTTTTCATATAAATATTAAAATTTATATACAGGGTGCCCCGGTTTTAGATGCTAATTCTTTAAAGGGTAATTCCTTGATTCATTCTAAGAAAAACATTGTATGGGAGGAGGGGGGAGGGGCGGGGGAACTTCTCTACCGTTGAGTATTACTTTTCCTCCCATTCTTCCAACCTTTTTAACAAAACGAAAAATCTTTCTTTTCTTTATTTAGTACTTACCTTATTTCCTCTACAACGATAGGGCTATCGAGCTCTGCTGTAAAAATTAGTATTTAACATACTGCAAAAGTATTCAGAAAGATCTGTAATGTTTATCGATGTATCAATTATTTTTTTTAAGGTGTTGCCTAATCTCAGGGGACAACCCTATGATGCTCACAGTACAGCTTAGTCGGAAGGAAATTTAGAGAAGGGAAGATTGGGAAATTTTAACCTGACAAATGTTGCAAGTGAGCCACAATTTTTGGTATGAAATTTTTACTGTGCAACATCCCAGTGGCTTCACAAGTAAAATTCTTGTCAGTAGGATTGCCTCAACTACTGGTACCCAGAAAAATCGCCGTGTCCTGTGTGGAATTTGAACCCACGCCAACAGGGAAGAAACACTGCGGAAGTGCGCTTCAGCCCATTCGACTACCGGCGTGGGTCATATGTAATGTTTACTTTGTATTTCTTTGGTAATTGGCCGCTAATCTTTGCCATACTCAATATAAGAGAGACGCAGACACAAATTGTGATGATAATTGTTGTTTTGTTTGTTGTTTTTTTCTCTCCACATCCTATTTTTATATCTCGTTCTTTCTATAACGTAGAGATTTTTAACAATGATGACTTAAGAATAGAGTCGACTAATATGTCCGCATTTATAGCGGAATATAATGTGAGTTTAATAAGTGGAGATTTTGATGTTGATTTGGAAAGCACACTTTCTGTAAATTTTTTTTTGTCAGCTCTTTTGGCTTATTTATCCATTGTCAACCCCTACCTACACACTTTACAACCATCTCCTCTTTTTTACTTGACCATTTCAATTGGAAACACTGATCTAGTTATATTACATAACTAAATTCCCTTTCTAGCTTTTTCTAAACATTGCCTAATTTTTCTCACATATGCTTTAAGTACCAATCACGATAATACATCGTCATTTTCTTTCCCTGGTTTTAAAGCTATCGATTTCGACAATCTGTCCCCTGATACTTCTGAACTGAACTCGTATCGAGTACACTTCATAACATCTGTGGACGATCAAATTAGCTATATTGAAAGTCTTATTCATTACTTTTATCATAAATATATTCCCATTAAGACGTGCATAGGCTGCAATACCATCTTCCCTTATTCCCCTTACTTCAAAGATTTCTATATTAATCGAGAAAAAAATGCTGCATATCCTCGTTCGAAACGCTGTCGAACACCACAGACGTGGGACATTTTTCGGATCCTTCGTAATAAAGTCACTTTCGAATACCACAGGCGTGGAACATTTTTCGAACCTCTCGTAATAAAGTCACCACTACCTTACGATGCTCTAAAGCCCGATACTTTAACTCAAAGCTTAACGTGACCAAACAACTGTGGTCCAATCTAAGCGAACTCTGTATCGGTCGTCTTAAATATAACGTGGTAACTGCGGACCCTAATAAATTGAAGATAGGTTTTACAACCTCTGCATCTGATGAAGTTTCTTTGATGGACTTTGAGTCGTACCGAAACCCTGATGGGTTTTCCTTCAGTTTTGTTAATGATCAGGACGTCACTCCAGGTATATTCGCTGTTAGATCTAATGCAACTGGACTAGATTATGTAAGTCTAAGGTTTATCAAGTTAATACCAACTTATTCTTTGGAAAATGGCAAAAGTTATTCCTGTCGCTAAAAGAACTTAACATCCTCTCCTGAATACCGACCTATATCCATTCTACCTTTCATTTCGAAGGCTTTCGAGAAAGTCACATATTTTCTCTTATAGTTCTCCTTTACTGTTCTAAGACCTTCGACAAAATCAATCACAGATTATTGAAACGTAAGCTTGAAGTTCAGTTTAATTTTTCCAGTAGTAGCATGAATTTGATAAGGTCGTATCTTCATGGTCGTCACCAAACTGTTTTCTGTAGCGATATGTTCTCCGTCCTTCTGGTGGTGTCATCTGATTTACCACAGGGCTCCATATTTGGCCCTTTGTTATTTACAATGTTTATTAATGACCTCTAAGAAGTTATTAAATATTCTAAAAACCATATGTATGCTAACGACACACAGATATATATCTAGCGCCCACTGGGATTAATTGAGGATGCTGTGTACTGGTCTCCTTGGACTCAACAAAATATACTCTTGTTAAATGCATCTAAATCAAGTGCAATTACCATTTATAAAAAGGAACTTGATCAGATATGTTTTACTGAAATCGTATTTGACGACTCAGTGATTCTTGGAATTACCTACGGCTGTGAAATTTTCTGCAAACTTGACTCGGTCTCTCAATGGAAACTGAATGTTGCCTACAACTCTGCAGTACGTTACATTGTGAGACGATTTGATCAGATATCTCAGAAAATTAACTCCGATCTTTGTTGTTTGGATATATCCACCTATCTAAAATTCTGTGTACTTATATTCCTTCATAACCTATTACTGAAACGGCAAACCACGTGTTTGTATGATCAGCTTTACTTTGCTCAAACCACATACACATATATAAGATTTTGGTACCTTATTTTACATGTCTAACATCGGAGGATCAATTTTTTTTGTTCAGGCCATGAGAGTGCAGAACAATCTTCCTTTGAATATAAGAAAATAGAGATGCGGCGAAACGTTTAAGCATGAACTCTTTGATTATTTGCGATACAGATAAAATCTGTGTGATTCGTAATTTATAATAAGAAATTTAATAATAAGAATTTATCTTTAATTTCCAACGCATAGCTATAAGGTATTTTTCTTAATATTGCAGTATCTACTGGACTCTGAACAGAGCGTCAAAAGATACTAATTAATTAATAACACACAACACTAGCTCCAAATCTGATAACAAATTTAGAACTTTTTTACCCCTAGTATTAGCTATTGCTCTTATCTAATTTTGCTCGAGTCATAGTCGGTATTCAGGCTGACAACATCTTCCTAATCTTTATAAATACAATTCGTACCATTGAGGTACGGTCTTTTTAAATTGTTTTACATTCTTTAAATGCAAAATGCATGCTTTCGGTTTGAGTCTCAGATATTTTCGCTTTTAACACGTTGACTGCCCAAATTAGCATAGAAGCTTTCGTGAGAGAATTACTTGATAAAATGCATTTCTCCGGAGCGAGCTTTTAAATGCTGGTCCCCAGGGACCGATATGACGATTAGCATGTTAAATAAATACACTATAAATTAATTGTTTGTAATATTTGCTTTCGTCATCTACAATCCTATAAAAATGAATATATTTATATACAGTAAAACCTCTCTAGGACGAACGACCCATAAATCAAATTTCTCCTTAACTCGAATTTTGAATTGTTTTTTTATTTTTTTTCAGTTCCCTACGTCGAAAAAAAAGTTCTAATCTTTTTTCGTGAGTGCATTGCATATTTTCTTTATAGCATTTCAGTTCTGATCGTAATTCCTTTATTTTTGCCGTATTTATGTCTTTTTGCGGATTATTATTATTATTCTCGTTATGTGTTTTTTAAGTTTCGGAGCGAAGGCAGTTTGAAGGCAGTTAGCAATTCAAAATTCAGTTTGTTGTTTGCTTCTGTGTCAGAAAGTCGGAGAGAGGAGTGTTAATTTGGTCAGATTTCGAAAGTCCCAGATTTCTCAAGGCTAAGTTCAAAATTACATCTTCTCTTCATGCTCATCTTCTCATTTTTTTTAAAAAATGCTGGGTTTGCCCAAACAAACATCGAACTTTTTTTGGAATGTGTGTTTCTTTTTACGCTAAAACTTTATTATGATTACGTGGTTAAGGTTATGTATGACATGCCTGAGCATGGACTTCCAAGGATCTTGGCAGATATGGTTATCAGCAAGAAGCTAACATCTTGATGAGGACCTATCGACGGAAATGTGTCGGCCAATTATAGATAAGGAATCTCTTTGGCAAAAGAATAAAATAGAGGAACGCAAAAGAATAAAATGCAGAGGAGGATTGTTCGGTCTCAATTCTAGTATATGGAGGACAACTGGAACGATTAAATAAAATTTAATTTTAATAAAATTATATAAATTTCCATACTTATTTCCATTATTTCAGCCTTTCCTAAATATATTTTTTCTTTTTAACCGTCAGTTGTAGTTTGCGGCGATGAAACCACAACACTTGAAAAATTATCCTGCCCTGATTCCAACGCGATCCCAAATTGGGATTATGATATGTTTTAGCTAAGATTATAGGACACAACATATAAAAAAATAAAAGGAATCAAAAATGTCCATTTTGAGATATTAGAGGACAAAGAACGCTTCCTTTATCCTCTTGGTCTTTTTGGGGTACAATATTTTTGTTAGTATTTTTGCGTGATGACACAGATTGTTACCTTTAAAATAAGACATTTATCGACTTCCGGTACAAATATAAACTTCTGTGAATTTTTGAATGACTTTGATGGAAAGTGCAAATTTTTAATTATCTATATCATAATAAAAATGAGATCCCTTGGCCTAAATATGCTGCATGTTATATACTGGGGTAATATAGTTTACGTGTGCAAAATTTATTAAAAATTGCAGAAAGTCACTTCTCAGTCATTGGTCGAAATTTCGTGGAATGACCCAAATGAAACCATTTCAAGAACACCTACAACCAGATCAAAATCAAAACCAACCAAATCGATTTCAATGTCAACCAAATAAAATTCAAGCACACCTATTTCAAAAGCAAGATTAACGAAGTCAAGTTCAAATACAACCAATAGCAACCGGTTCAACCTGAAAAAAAAACTTTATCGATTCCAAATAGAACCGATTCAAATTCAGCAATAATCAACTTAATTTCAAAAACAACCAGCTGAACATATAGTAGAAAATTCCTATTGTATTTACAGCACTCAGCTCAAAGATAAAAATTTTTAAATTCAAAAACAACCTTTAACTGAAACATGGCACTTTGCTTCTATATGCACCGATTGGAATGCAATTTTCATTTCATCGGCAAAATTATTGGAGTAAATAACTAGCGATGTAATGAGAATTTAAAAATTTTATTTGAACTTGAAATGGTTGTTGTTGGGTTCGATCAAGTTGTTTTTCAGGTTGAAACGGTTGCTATTGAAGTTTGGTTGTATTTCAATCTGAAAAAGTTGTTGTACATATGAAACATTTGACGCTTCACTTGGTTGGCCTTATTTTTGAAATAGATGTGGATGATTTTGATTTGGAGAGAGTCAAATTTATTTGGTTAGTCTTGTTTTTGATCTGGTTGTAAGCTGTTCTTGATATGGTTGCATTAAAAGTGTAAATGTTATATATGAAGTTATTTTAAATTTAATCGTTAATTTGATACTACTTTAGCAAAATATTGAAAAGCTATAACTAACTGGAAGTCTAAGGGTCTACCTACCCACACCTGAAATTTTGAGGGATAAGCGTAGAGAAAGGAAAAGATTTGCCGAAAATACAATTCACTTAGCTTTATTAAACTACCACTTCTGTCACACAGTACTTATCTCTAACACTTATTTCCTAATTTGCCAAAACAAGAAAACCTAACTATCTACTAACTAGGCCTGGTTTTTGTCCTACGTTGAATTCGAAGTTTCTGCTTCCAATTTCTTCCAAATTCTTCAGCTTCTGCCAATTCCTTCCTCTTTCTCCTGGGTTTTTTTTGTGTAGATTAATATGTATTTTTATATTTGCGTTAAGTTATTTAATTACGTTTCATTTATTTACTTTATTTTACTCTATCAATACTTCACTACTTCCTCGGATTATTTTGGATTTTTTCGTTGCATCCTCGGAAAACCCAACCAATTGACCAACCCTCATTACCAGAGTTAAAATTGATTAAATAATTTGATTACGATAACTCCTGATTTTTGTTACAATTTAGGCCTACTTATTGTATTTAATCCAAATAAGATAATACAAGTCTTTAATTCAAATAAGATAATACAAGTGTTTACTTTACTTTACTTTCTCTCTTTTTTAATCATGTTTATCTAACAATTCCTAAGTTTCAAATTCATATATGACTACATACAAAATTTTGTGTATAACAATTATTTTACCTAACTACAAAATTATGAATTAATAAAATTTTATACTTATGTTATCTTCCGCTTATCACTCATAATTCCAACCGACATAATCATTACAAAGCACCAGAAGATGAACTTACGCAAAAAATAATAGATTGATTAAAAAGTTATTTCTATGCAACCGAACATTAAAAAGTATTATTTTGCCTATAGCTAAAAATAAAATAAAATAACTGGAGAAATGAAGTAGCAATGAATGACTTTTTTAAGGTATTGTCGAAAGCTCAAAGAAACCCTACTGATGCAGATAACATAACTTAGGCGGCAGGAAATTAGGGAAATAGGAGATTGGAAAATTTTAACCTGACAAATGTTGCAAGTAAGCCACAATTTGGGCATGAAATTTTTACTGTGCAACATCCCAGTGGTTTCGCAAGTAAAATTCTTGTCAGTAGAAACCACTGGTATCAATTCCCAAAATCAAATAATTGAAATAATTCAAATAATTAAAAATTTTACTGTACATAAGGGCACCATTTCAATTAGTCCGTCTTGAAAGAGAATTAACTACATTTCTTACAGATAAATAATCTCTGCAACAAATTTAATTTTCTATCAAAACATTGTGAGATTATATCTAAGATAGGAATCTAGAGGTTGGCGGTAACTGTGATAAGTAAAACACAGAAAATTTCAATAACTATGAATACATAATGATAACTTGTACTATGTTTCCGTTTACTGTGATTAATGATGCTTTCCATCCCAGAAAAGCAAAGTTAAAGGTAATCCACTTAAGGCGATGGCACTTAAAGTCATCATTACAAGCATTTTTACTGCGACGATGGCACATCTTGCACTTACTTCCCTCGTTTTTAAAACCCTAGACAATCAACTTTAATCTCCCTCGGAACTCCTCATCCCTAAAGGCAAACAAAGAATTTTCCATTTCTGGCTGTGTATACGTTCGAGGCGCAGGATGAAAGATTCCGGTTTTCGTCAACAAAAGTAGGGAAAATATAAGGCAAGTCCGGACTGCTGGCATAGGAAAGAATACAGGCAAGAGATGGTGAGTTCAAGGATCAAACTAACCCCAAGCTCATAATAGTCTTTTCCTCGATAAGAAAAGTACCAACACATCTTTCTGTTGTATCCACCCAACTAGCTGGAAATCTAAACAGGAAGAAGGGGTCGCGGCAGTATCTAACGTGCTTAGTTCATATCGGGGACGCCATACTGAATTCTGGGCAATGGCAAATACACAGGCAGCGACCTAAAAGGATCTCGGTTCACTCTCTAATGGCTCTATCTGACGACAGAAGTATGGGCCGCAGTGTGATTCATGTCCTTTTACAGGAAGCAACTATCGCGTGTGCTGCATTATTGGTTTGCGGAGTTTTATTTTCGGTTCACAATGTAACGTTCTCATCTCGGCAGCAGGAAATCCCGCTGCTTTAGCATTGGTTCTATGTATATCACTTGGTGCGCGGGTGATGACAGCAAGGGCGTGTGCTGCTACCATATCGCATCCAGTGAAGGGTAAATATTTACATTTAATGGCGTTAAACGGCATATCAGGGACATTAAACCCTTGAGTTAATTGCCAGTTAAGCTCGTTTTAAACGTAATTAGTGGAAGTCGTTTCTTCGTTTAATTTGTTTACTAACACTTCATTTAAGCACAAGTTTTTTCGCGTCGAGGATTCCGAGAATTTGGCCTTATTCAAACTATGCAAATTTGAAAAATATTCGCACTGTAAAATGCTCTCTGCTCGAAGACTCACCGTCCAATGCTGTTGCCCTTGACTGTGCCATGGCAGCGAAAAGCTCCTTCAGTGGGGCCCCACCGGGGAACTTGTTTGACTACTCTTTTGGCCCAAAGCCCTGTGAGGCTCCGGAACGTAACGAGTATGCAGAATAGAGAGAATCGAAGGAAACCGGGGAAAAAAACAACAGAAAAAGAATTAAATATTCCGCCTCACTCCACGATTTCCGCTAGCATCAGTTAGATGGTGCTGTAGGTTAATCTAGTGGAATTAATGGAAACGAAATTCATGGACCAGAAACTCAGATGGCAAATTTATTGCGGATTTGTTTGTATACTTTGAGCTTAAGTTTACGTTCGGTTGGGCATCGAAATTTTCGTATTTGTTGGTTTTTTTTCATGCCCACTCCACCCCTGTCCTAATTTTCGTCCTTAACCGTTTTTATTGGTTGTATTTTTATATGATTTTCAGCTTTGATATGGTTTTTATATAGTCTAAAATGAACTCCGTCTTAAATAGTGTATGTTTTCTTTGAAAGGATTACAAATATACATATTGAAGTTATATGTACTGGAAATGTTTGCATATGACGTCATTCTAATACATTCGATCGGATTCATTGTACCACAGCTAAATAACTAAAAAGTTGACATAATTTCAAAAAAAATGAACCGATATTGCCAATATTTTCGTTCTTTTAATGGAATATTTAGTGGTACAAAAATCAGCTCCTAAACAATGGGCCTCCAAGCAACAAAAACTCACATTATCGTTTAGGTATTACTTTTCACGCCTAAAGTCTATTTTTTAACGAGATTCTTCTGAGAGAATTGTATGATAATGTCTCTTACTGATAGAGTGCCAGCGTGAATGTGTTAAACCCTGCATTTGCAATTGTATTTCCATCAAAAACGGCAACAACAACAACGACCTGGTCAGCGCGGTCTAAAAATGCAATAGGGCAACACTTGAGATGTCCTCGGAAGCTACTGGCGAAGCAGGCTTCATGCAATGTTTGAAATTTTATCTCCTGAGTCCTTCAAGTATCACCTACTTGAAAAGCTGGACAATATTTTTGCAAAAAAGTTCTTAAGTACATTTTCATTACTTAAGACTTATATCCAAATACTTTTGAAACCTCCTACTTAATACTTGGAATATAAGTACTTGATTTTATTCTAATTGCAAGTAAAGATTTAGCTTTGTACTTAAGTACTAACAATTTTACTTAAGTGTTTCTGAGTCTATTAAATACCTAAATATACATGTACTAGCCTTTCAATTTACCGTAACATGTAATATACGAAGGACTTCTTCAACTTCACCCAGCGCAAACCACTTCAATGTAAGCCTTCCCTCTTTCTATAGTGCTTTCTGGATTTCACTCCAGGATTATTCTTGGAACCCGGAAAATTTCACAAAATTTTTATTTATCCTTTGTCGAGATTTACCATTTTCCTATCACAGTAAAGAGTTAGTTGCAAGTACAAGTACTGTACAATATTTCTAGGAATTACCAAACAAAATTGCAATTTTAAATAATTATTTATTTATATTTATTGTTTTGGATAAAGTTTTAAGGGACACAATAAAATATATTGACTACACACCGAAAATTATCAAGAAATACGTGGATGACATATACGCAATCATCCCTATAAACAAGATCGATTATACGTTGAATGTGCTAAACAAATTCCGTAACAGACTGAAGTTTACGGTTGAGAGAGAAAAGGATGGCACTCTGGCATACCTTGACACACTGACATTTTGAAAATAGGGGAAAATCCTGATGGATTAGTATCAGAAATCCACAGTGTCGGGGAGATTTATAAACTACAACTCGTATCACCCCAAACATCAGAAAGTGAACACGACTCGGAATTTCATTGAACGTATCTTAAAAATAAGTGATAGGTGCTTCCATGAAAAGAATATTAGAGTCGTCCAACAGATATTAAAAAAGAATGGTTTCCCCAAAGGCCTGGTCGATAGATTCATAGAGAAACATAAAGGTAGAACCGATAGAGTAAAATCAGAAAACATGAACAAGGTCAAGACACTGAAAGTCTATAGAGGCATGACGTATGTACCTGGGCTCTCCGAAAAGTTTCGGAAAATGTACAACGCATACAATCCGAACTTAACTTTGGCCTTCAAATCTGGAAAATCAACCAAGATTGTGCAAACTAGACTTAAGGATAGAACAGACAAAGATAAGACATCTAATGTAATATACAGCATTCCCTGCAAAGGTAACGTAGAACAGTGAACAGAACATCAAATGCAACATGAAATACATAGGCCAAACAGGGAATCAACTAAAAACTAGAATATCAGGACACAGATTTAAAATAAAACTTAAAGACAAGAGTATCACTGCATTGGCACAGCATTGCCTGTCACAAAATCATATTCCGGACTTCGAGAATACCAACATTTTGGACCATTTGTACCATTCTCCTGCAAAAAGACTAATGTTAGAGGTACTCCACACTAACACTATGAACAAGAGAACTGAGCTTGAGCAGCCAATATTGTGCATTGGTAGATACGGTTAGGAAAGGTGACGTTTGCTGCATGTTCAATTCCTGCTTGACGATTGGAAGATAGACTGGTTTCTGCAAGATTTCTGACATTTAAAAAATAGTTAAAATAGATTCAATTTTCTTTTGTAACGTTTCGTGAAATAGCCGAATTTTGCAGAAATAAATATATTCCCCTGAACAAATTGCGCTCCGATGCAACGAAACGTTGGGAATTTGAAGTTGAATGATTCATTGCTGGACCTGACCGAGAATCCGAAAAAAAGATCAAACGAAGTGTAATTGAAAAATTACGATCAAAGAAAGTAGAGGAAAAAAGTTTAATCCTAATGTATTGTATGTAAAATAATATAAATTTACATCCTTATATCCCTAAGCTAATGTTCTATAACTATTTGGCGTAACAAATCTTTTATCATCTATATTAAAGCTACCTTGCTTATTATGTATACAATATACAATTTTTAAAATCCTGTACTGAAATATTGTTTTTTACAACATATTTTTAATACCCTTAATTTTTAACAATATCATTTTCCGTAACTATGCAATAAATTTTTGATTTAATTCCTACAAATTCTAAAATCAAAGTACCAGAGTACTCATCCTTGAATTTACCTAATACTTTTTTATTAACTTAAGGTAAATGGAAAACATAATTTGAAGGGTAGTCGCTTGTATAAAATCTATTTAAATCGGGTTGAATATATTTATAACAACTATCCGTGTGAATTTCATAAATAAACGAGACTGTGTCTGCATACAGCAAGTTAACATTTTCCCCATACTTTGGTTTCATATAATCGTAGTAAAATTCATACATTAAAGTCTTTGAGAAATCTAGAACCTAAATATTGGTTTATTGTAAACAATCTTAAGCGGGCTCATTTGTATGATAGTTAAATTTTCATAAATTATTCTACAGCTTTTAAAATTTGGTTTATTTATGAGGTCTTCTGCGCCCCACTTTTTACCAACATTGGTCCACTCAGTCATTAATTTAACAAACAATCTTTTCTCAACATTCTCCATCGTTTTTCCGAATAGCCATTTTAGTTCTTCTCTTGTAATTTTTCCCATAATTTTTTGTTATTATTTACGTAGTTGTTAACAACTTTAGCGCTACGTTGAATTTTTTCCGCCATCTGCCGATTGGAGTAGCCTTCGTCCTTAAGCACGTCTATTTTGCTAATTTCTTCAGAACTTAATTTTTTACCGCGTCCCATTTTAACTTAAAAAGCAAAAATTCTGGCTTCTTTTAATGGCCGCACTAATCGATTACAATATTCACCGCTGGCAAAATTTTATACCTTTACTTTCACTATTAACGAACAAATGATTCTATTCATGTGACACAGGTTTGCTGGTGCATTTTCGAATTTTCCCTCTCTTTTTAAGAGAAAGAGATGAAAACAGAATTTAATAGTTTCTTACAAACACTCTGACACTGATGAACTAGCAGAACAAAACTGAAGGTTCGGAGAATTAAGGAACTGCCAGGTGTGGGAAAATATTTGGTGAGGCTATTCAAGTGACGAGGAGTGTATATATATATATTGTTGATTTTGTGTTTAAGCTCATCCAATATGTCCACGTCTTCAATTCTATTAAGTTCGGACCTGATATATTTACAAAATGCGTCAACATCCTTGAATGTTGAATGTGGATACTGTACGGGTGGCGTCAACTGCTTTTTGTAAAGTAATGTCTTCTACCTGCACCAGTTTGGAAGTTGAAAAAATGGGATGGGAATTGTCCATTATATGTTTGCTTGAATTAGGAGATCTCCATCTATGGCATCTGCACTATATCTTCGAGATAGAAAATTAAACTTGAACCGTCTCCACTTACGTCCAAGCTTTCAGGAACTATCTCTACTCTACAACTGACTATATAAATTTGAATATATTAAAACTCAGACATTAGTACAGTCAGAGCTTACCTATTCAACGTTATATGTTCCTTCTCAGATCTTGATATATGGCTGCAAAAATTTAATTTTAGAAAACCAGTGGTGCTGATGGTTCATATAAATCGTCAGTACCAGCTCCACATTTTATGGGATTTTTCTTTTTTCCCAGCTCAAGGGTGTTTTGGCCTCTTAAATTTTATTTATTTATTTTATTTTACAATTTAGAAACAATTCGTCATATCTAGCATATTTGTTGCAACACGATTTGTGTTCAGGGTCATATAAACATGGGTGCAAACTTCGATGGATTAATTGCAGCACTGCCTTCCTACTTAATTCCAGCTAAAAATATATACAGGGTGTCCCAAAACTCAACGTCAAGCCGAAACCAGTGGATGCACCAGTCTATCAGTGTTCATGAAAAAATATAAAAAAAATTTCTTATCTGATCATTTTTGAGATTCAGACATTTTTTTTGTGAATTGTGAAGATCGCATAAACTTGACGAAAGATAATGTTTTTTCAAAAAGTATGCAACTTTTGGTATTATTTAGAATTTTGAAAAATAGCAGGGTTATTCAGGATTGCGTAACAAGCATTACTATCAAAAAATATGTAAATTTGTAGTCACAGTATCTATAAGTAGAGTGCATGGTAGCGATTTCCACAATTCACAAAAAAATACCTGAAGCTCAAAAATGATCAGACATCTAATTTTTTTTTATATTTTTTTATGAACACTTATAAACTGGTGTATCCACTGGTCCCGGCTTGACGTTGAGTTTTGGGACACCCTGTATATATATACGCAAGTCTACAAAAAATTCTTTTTTACGCAACGAAATTTCCAAAAAAAAAAATATCTTTATTCTCACCTTTAGAAATGTTCCCTTAATGTTTTCCAGGTTTTTGAGTTAAATTTTATTTCTTTAACTCAGAACTTACACTTGTTCTAACATCAAATTAGAACTGAACCCCATCAAATTAGAGCTGAACCTAATTTTATAAATATATTCGTGTTGCTGATGTTTTCAGACTATTTGAGCTGCCATTTGTGACATGTTAAGTATCAACTCATATGAGTCGATCACATAGGTGCCTTAAAAAACCGATTTACAAAGTGCGGCTATTGCTGCGTGAATGCCTTTAAAGCTTTTCTAATGCGTTCGATTTAATTTTCGTTTTCTGTGGTGTACTCATCTTGGTTTAATATCATTAATTTTTAGGGTAATTTCTTCTAAAGTACATCCAATATCAAATTTTACCAATTCTCAACCTTTCCTACGGCTTTTTACAAAACTACATTTATCTATATTCATTCTTCTAGAAAAACAAATTTTACTAGAACAAGACAAAAATTCTCAGTGTGATCTGCATTCGCCGAGATCAATCTTCTCTTAAACAAATCTTTCCAACAAGTCCATAAAGTCTGCCATTTCCAACCAGAAACTCCTTAAAATATGCAAATAAAGCGATAAATTTTAGTCCTATTCGCAGATTAAGACACAAAAAATCTTTACGAAAAGACCAGGTATACTAAATTAAAAGTGCGAGGACTCTTCGCCATAATGGCAGCCCACAGCACACAGTTCCTTTTCCTCATCGGGGCGCAATCTCTTATAAGTTTGCAAACGATCTTAAAATAAAACGTGCACAACATTCGAGGTAAAATGTCGTCAGGCGACGGCAGAACAATGCGAAATTTATTTTCTGATTTACCTGAGCGTAGGTTTGGCTCCGAAGACGACGACAGTGGAGTGGATTCGCGCAAAAAAACAAAAAAAAAACGAGACGAGGACCAAACCAAGATGAGCTTTGCTGGACGAGATGAGTGCTTCGTCGTGTAAAACCGTTCTCAAAGGGGTCAGCGACAAATGCTGCAAAAAGCGAATCAACGACGTGCGTTTTTATCATTTGGCATTAAAATTCCTCAGACGAATGCCGACGGTATATGGGAATCGCTGGTAAGACGCAAGAAATCTTTCAAGACCTGCACTTTTGAAAAGACGTACTTTTGGCGTGCAGAAAAACTTGATTTCTAAATAAACAATGGCCGCTGAATGATGTTTAATGCATGAGCTTTGTGCATTTTTGTGTATTCACGATATTTTTATGTGCACATATCGCGGCACTTGGTGAATAAATTTATTCCATCAAAAATGCCCAGAACCAGGGAAAAAAATTAACTTGTTCTCGCCTTATGTGAAGTGGTGAAGTGAGGGATGCGTTAATGCTGCCCCCAAACTTACTGACGAAGTCATTTTAATCCAAGGGCCAAGATTTCTGACAGTTTTACTAAATAGCCCCTTTGGAGATAGGCCAGTTATCCAGATTATGTATAGTCCTGGCTAAGCACTTTTCGTGGGAATTTGGTTATGTCAGAGACCTGTTCTCCGCTGCAAATTTCCAATGTTTACGGCGCTCATTTGGCCAATATTGGGCTCCATTGGAAGCCAGCCAAAGTACTATTTATGCACAATGGATGCATTTTGCGTGGCTCTGGACTAAAATTAGTACTCCGATTATGTTTTCCACAGGAACCTGCAATTATACAATTTTGTGAAAAGTATGCACTGTGGATACGACAACAAAGACGCCTGTAAAGTTTATTTTAAGATTAAGAAAGACTGAAATTACTTGTAAGGTAATTATACAAATCAATTTTTAATACATCGAACATTCGAATTAGGACTAGTATTGAGGAGTAAGATTAAAAATAATAAAAACGTAATTATTGATAGTTTCGGACCTATAATTCAAATAAAATTGCATTTTTTTTATTACTTGTACCTAATTTCAATTTTTACGCTTTACATGAAAATGCTATAGCTGGTTTAAACCAATTATGTAATACCCTAAATGTAGGCATAGAAAGAAATAAGTATGTAATGCACGCCCCGCACTGCATCATTGCTGAAGGAAAAGATTTTATTAAATATATTATAAAAATATAAATAAATAGGATGTTGCAAAAGTGTTGTTTACCTGACCGAGCGGTGACAGCGGTAGCAGAACAGAATAATTCCGGGCATGTTCATATTGGGTAGATGCAAAAGTTTTGTCATTTTTGGTACTGATCATTGAGAATCTCTGGTAGACTTCCTTTTACTCATAGTAAAAATAGATACCCTGTTGTTATCCGGGATCTGTTTACTCCGCGCTTTCTGTGCGTCTGTACCAAAGGGGGTACGATTTCTTGGAAGCCATTGAAGCAGATGAAAAAACCTTTGTTGTGGATTTGGCGCAGCTTTTCTGCCTCTACAGAACAACGGGCATGAGGCGGATTCAAGCGCTAGATTTTGTGAGCAACTGAAACTCATGAGTACCGTCAAGTGGGGTGAAGTGGATCAAAATTTTTCTTTTCAAATATTTTCGGATGAAAAGATTACTAAAAACTAGGAAAAAAATAATATACACTGTACATAAACCTATTTAGTTTTCCACCTTGTCAAAAAAAAATTCTTATGATATAGCATTGAAAAGCTACAAGTTCGGATTTTTCTTAATATGGATATTGGTGAAGCGGATCATTTTACAAATTAAAAGTAAATAGCCCTTTTTTGTACTTGGTTTTATTAAAAAGGGGTTTATTAATTAAATTAAATATATATAATTCAGTAACAACTTCATGAAATAACAAAATATTAAATAACTCAATTCACTGATATAAAATAACCAGCTTGGCGAAACATTCGCGATCATATCTTAAATTTCTAGTTTACGCGAGAGTACCGATTTTAATGATTCCAACACTAATCGAAAACTTATCAACTGAATATGGAACATCAGTAATAAAACTTTTAAAAAAGTCCAAACGAATAAAGTAGGCGAGAAAAAGCTTTGTGCCGTTTCGGCTTGCTCCACGACACAATTCTGTTTCTCGCCTACTTTAGTTTTATTAAAGTTTATTTTTTTTATTTTTTTATTATTTTTTTAGATGTTCCATATTCAGTTGATAAGCTTTCGATTAGTATTGGAATCATTAAAATCGGTGCAGAAAAA
>QYTT01091467.1:15928-26007 GCA_006980735.1 Dasypogon diadema
GGTTTTTTAAATATAGAACGGGAGAAGGAACTGGAGAGGAGGCTACCACAGAAGATCCCAGAGATTGGGAGTTTTTTGAAGTAATTCATTCGTATGCTGCAAAAAAAGATAATTTTCACCCATCTTTTTTAATTCACAGTACTGAGGGTGCTTTTTCGATGCGAAGTGAAGAGTCTAGCACTTCACTACACCGACCTCACCGTTTATCACAATTCAGACTTCACTTCTTACTCCTTCACCCAGACCCAGAGGTTCTTGGCCCCCGAACCACGGCCATCGACGTCGCGTTCATCTGATGACCAGACAACGCCTGAAGGTTCTTCAGAGCGACATGTTATATCGGATCCTAGGCCATCGACTTCGCGGCCAGTCCGAGATCTCGCGATGACCGTTTAAAAAAGTATTAATTTATCGCCGTGATAAAAAAATAAATAAAAAAATACCTTCGCTGCTAACTATTTTTGGACACGTGGTGCAAGCGGATTATCCTCATATAGATGCGTCAGCATTATTAATAGAGTCATCCGATTCGGAATCGAATTAGCTAAATACATGGAAGAGGTAATTTAGAATTTTAGTGTTTTATTAGTTTAAGTGTATAAAAAATAATAGAAAATAAAATTGTCTTTCAAATTCCTCGTTGTTTATGTCACAAGATTCTTCCTGGCCTGCTGAAATAAAAGGATCAAAATCATCCTGCATTGCGCAAATATTATGCAAAACGAACGCACTAAAAATCGTTTTTATACAATTTTTTTATATTTAATTCTAGATCTCTATTAAATATGTTTCTCCACCTCGTTTTCAATATTCCAAAGGATGATTCGACAATTATTCTTCCTTTACTATGTGCTGCATTAAACTTCGCCTGATCGGTTGTCAAAGCCTCCTTGAAAAGAGTTATTATAGCAACTGGAGAAATTTGACAAGGGTATCCTTTATCAATAAATAATATCCGCTTGGTGGGTAATTACCTCTGGCATAGAGAGGGCTGTTTAAAAGACGGTTGTATCATGCACAGATGCGGGAAATCCAACAAAAACGTCTGTAAATTTGTAGTCGCTATCAGCGACTGCTTGTGCGTGTACCGAATAAAATTTCTTGTGATTAATGTACTCATCATGCTTAATAGGACATTTGATTCTGATGTGAGTACAATCAATAGCTCCAACAAATCTCCCAAATGCTTGCGTTTTTGCCTTCTTGCAAAATTTTAAGCCGATTCGTTCATAATCTTCCATCACTCCATGGTTAGTGAGATGCCGCATCTTAACAAATTTATCTAACAATTTATGCAAAATATTTCGGACGGTGAAGCGACTGAAACCCATAAATCCAGCAGCAACTTTGTAGCTACACCCGCAAGCCATCCAATACAGGAAACACATAACTTCATACTCCAAACACCATTCATGATGTTTGCTTGGAATGAAGCCTACAATTTTTCTGAAGGTTGTATATGATACTCTCAAATGCATACGAGTAGTTTTATCACTTCCACTCATAATTTCACTTATGTCGTGCGACGTAACTTTTTGTTAAAGGTATAAAACGTCCTAAATAACAGCAAATTATAATATGGACGTATAAACACTGAGCTATTTACATAAAACTGAAGTAAATGCTTTTGCAGTAAATTCTAAGCAAATGTTTAAAATTTTAGTAGTAATCCACAAGTTTTTCCCAGAAGAATAAGACACTTGTTAAAGTATTTACTTTAAAAGCATTTAGTTTAACTTTATGCATATATTAAATGAACACAAACCTGTCGTCTTCTATTTTCACTCATTGTGGCGGCGCGAACACTGTTGTAAAAACTGAACAGGATAATACACACACCTTCCGATAGCACTAATTTCTTTATTTTTCGGGTATTATTTCTTACAAACTATACAAAGTACATGCTCTGTTATGTGAGGCCTATATGTAGATGTGGGAGTAACTTTCTTAATCAAAATCTTCTTGTGTCCCATACTACGTAAATTCTTCAATTAATTCTTTTTTGAGAAAATAAACTTGTCAAATCTTCTTTTGCCGGTGGAGAATTACAATCACCACAAATGTTAGGTGTTAATCTTCAATATTCAAAATCCAATAATCGGCGTCTTCGATATTCAAAATTTGAACTCTTTAAATGTTCAACCAGAGAACTTTTTTCTTTTAAAACAAAAATCACCTTTTTAAAATACCGTTGATAAAGTTTATAAATTACTCTTTATTAATTAACAAAATTTTAGGATTTTATTTAAATTCAAACGACTTTAATTCACAAACCGACAGGGTGATGTGTATCATAGGAAAAATTGATTTAAACTGACTGATAAAAATATTTCCATTTTTTATTTTAACAAAAAATTAAAAACGCCTACGCGAAAAGGCGTTAGAAAAGATTTGCGCAAAGTGACTGGTTGCTAGGTGCCCAATGAACAAAATACAAAATCCTACAAAAGTATTACTAGCAACCAAGCAATTGTAAGGTTTGGGCAAGTGTATAAAACCTTACAACTGTGTTTATTTTAATCAAGCAATTGTAAGATCAGCCAAGCATATTAAATGTAACAATTGCATTTACATTGTACGGAACCTTACAACTGAATCTACAATAACAAAGTCATTGTACAGAAAGTGGTAAGACGCCACATATACTCCGTCTACTTCCTTCAAGGTTTATGCACGACTGAGGAAGAGTGACCTTTTTGCATCAGCTCGGCTCGATCGGATGGATCGATGGAACTTTGAGCTGTGCTATTTGGTACCCTGATTTCCGGTAATCAAACTTCACTCCTGACTACTTTACGAGTAGGAAGTGTTGTTGAATATTTTTACTTACTGATCAAATATCTAGCCGCCACACTCATATAAAAAAGCAATAATAAATCTTCAAGTGTTTGAATTGATTGTGCCTCCAAAATTATTGCCATTAACAGGGAGAAATATTTTTTGGTAGCATTTTCATAATAAAAACTATATACCTATTTTGAGAAATGTTTATAATTGCTTCAAATATGATTTTCCTGCTAACTGTTAAATATTTCCATCACATTTGGCACAGCAAACTTTCCAATTTTTTTCCCACCATATCGTTATCGTTTGGCACACAGCCTTAGAACTCATTTTTCAAAATGTACCGGCCGTACTTCCAAGAAAAGGAGAATTGTTAAAGTTATCGGGAAAAGAGTAATGGGACACTTACATGAAAAAGCCTCTAAAGCTGTTAGAACAAAACTTTTCCCCGTTCTAAGAGAAGATGAGATTGTACGATTAATTAGGTATAATTTTCTCATAGTTACATAATATGCTAATAAGATGTGTGAAAAGTATTAAAGTAGTGATCATCATTTTGATATGATAAGACCAAGGATTCGGCTTTTGGGTAGAGTTTTAAGAACCATGAGAAGTGTTGAGTGCGGCATAACCCATCTTGCATCAGCATTTGATCCAAAATATTGTGATTATGCAGTCAAGGCAATAAATATCCAGCTTCGATATCAATGAAGATCAAACAACTTATAAAATACCCTCGGTCGGTTTTACTTTGGGCACTCTTCTGAAAAAAGTAGGTAAACTCTGATAATCGAAAGTATTAAGAACCATAGTCCTGATCAGAAAAAAATGTGAAAGATTTTCTAAAAGTTTTGGGCTTAGATCTTGTAGTAAGTGTAAAGAAAACGGCAATAGAGACTCAAGTGCAATATAAGAGACGTAAGAAAGTTTTACTTCCTTCTATGGATGATGTAAAAAAACTACAGGCATATCTTTTACAGAAAAGAATGCAGGCATTTGAAAGTATGGAGCGTATTTTCTCTTCACCAGGCGTGGACAGATTTAGGGGAAACTACATCAACATCAGTACAGTTGTTTAACCGGCGTCGCGCTGGAGAAGTAGAAAAGATTCAAATGGACGATTTTCGTAGTGGTCTCGTAGCTACGATGATGAAAATACGGAGGACTTATTTTCTTCTTTGTCCAAAAAAAATCAGGAAGCCGCCAGAAAATATGTGCGATTTATGTCGCAGTCTGTCGAACGCAACCAACTAACGGACCCAAAATACTAAGACGCGAGATTGCACTGAACGTCGAGAGTCAGTTGCTCCTCAGTCCTCTCCACTGCCGGTCACATCGTTAAATAACAGCAAGTGTAAAATTTACCAAGTATATTTTGTGAATTATAGAGTGTAGGCGTATATATGTAGGTGGGAACCACTATCTGGCAACACCGTCGTAGTACAGACCACCGAAGTAGAAACGGAGACAGCAGAAGGCAGTTCGTGTGCAGAAGTGAACGCGAATAACCGTAATTACTGTCGATCGCAGCAATTGTACCGGGAATAAAGTAATAGTCTCAAGGTGTGTTTCATTGTTCTCCCTTGATCGTATTCCCAAAATTGGGGGCTCAACCGGTCAATTTTGCAACCGCAGCAGTGCCAGTGACAATTACATCGAAGAAAATATTGTGCTAAAGACACTTAAATTGCAGCCGAAAGGAACTCGCCGTTATGTGGCAGTAATCTGGTAAACGGTGCAAACATAAGCGACGGACTCATGGACTAGCACACATCCAGAGCAGCAGATATACCGAAGAGAATACTCACCAAGGAAAACAGTGACACAGATGATTCAGCTTTACACGGAGAAATAAACAGAAGAGGGCATAGAAATCGGAGGCGACAGGAGTGCAACAGAAACTCTCACAGGCCTGAAATAGAAAGTACCGACAGTATATATTACGTCAGTGAAAAGTGTGCAGTGTATGATCGTAGAAAACGGTCAAACAAACGGAATCGCGAATTAAGAAAGCAAGATCCCTGATTGAGTGAAATTAATACCAAACACACGGAAAGAGCATCACGGAGAGTATGAAAATTAAATACACCAGTCCCTCGATTTGCACGGTACTTGAGTTACACGGCTTTGCTTTTACATGGTTTTTAAATCACAACAAAAGAAATTTTTTGT
The DNA here is from genome assembly GCA_006980735.1 of Dasypogon diadema. NCBI lineage: Eukaryota > Metazoa > Arthropoda > Insecta > Diptera > Asilidae > Dasypogon > Dasypogon diadema. The sequence continues at coordinate 20,885 of QYTT01091467.1, forward strand.
TGGTCTTATTCTGATAGTTTTCCAAAACTTCAATCGCAAATATAAAGGTAGTGGCATTGTGCGTCTTTTGTGTACGGGGCCCTTGCTTGCATCAGCCTCTTTTTTGGAAGAAGAAGAAGAAGAAACTTCAAAGTCATTTGTTCTGATTGAATTCTAATAAAATGTATGAGGGAGGAGCCCGAAGCCCTCTGAAAGTCAGTAATCGCTACTGGGCAACTGTCGGACCAATTCAATTCGAAAAGTGAGGAATGGTAGGACATCGAATTAACTTTAAGGTGATAAGTAAACTAACGCGCGATATCCGGATTAACAATATACACTTAGACGTCATTTGACCTATTACATTTAACAATTAAATGTGACCAGCCAGGAAAACTGTTAATTAAAAAAAAAGAAATTTCCTAGTTTATCCTTACGCGAGTACAGTTGTAATATAATTACACAGTGATACTCACTGAAACGATTAAATTGGTAGATTGGTTAGAACGCTTGCGAAGTCACACAGAAGCATATATCTAACATATCAAATCGGACTTCGGTACAGAGTTTATGATGTCATTGATTTTATTTCGTTCCTTAAGCGAGTCGAGGAATCACTACCTAAATGTAAGCCGAGCACAATAGATCTTTAGTAAGTAAGTTCAGGTATTCAACAATAATTTACTATTAGTAAACCGCTGTTACGGTTAAGTCAAATACCCGCGTCTTACTGCCTCTTCTTGAGTATTATGATGAGTTATGAATATTGTATGACAGTTGTGATCGGTCACGATTCAGCGTCAATAATTGTCGCTCAAAGAGACTACGTGATAAATCCCTCTAAAAGTAACCATGGTTTTTTTTTGTGGGGAGCTTTTGTGGGACTTGTTATAAGGCCAGGCTAGGCGCCATAATTTAATTAATGAATTACGACCGAATTCAGGGTACTATTTGTATATAGGAGCTCCGGCTCTTTCTCGTTAAAGCCCTGTTATTGTTAGTTTACAGATAGTCCCGCAGAAAACAATCCATAAAGTAGTATACCTATCCTAAACTATACTCGCTCACATTGGATAGAGATCCAATGCAAAGCGCAGCGTCAACAGTCTACCGTGCAAAAAAGCTTTTGCCTGAAACCCTGGCGCTGCTCAGCGAGAAGGAGTTTGGGCAGTTGATGAGAGTCAGTAAATAGATTGAGATCGTCGGGGAATAAAAATTTGTAAAAATTTTTTTGAAACAATTTATTTAGGGCCAGATTTCAAAATTTTGGTTGATTCCAAAATTTAAATCGATAGCGGCCGATAACTCAAAAAATACGTTCTATGCGATTCCGATCTCAACTTTGAATGCTTTAGGGATTTGTCTAGGTTTTTGTTAGCCCTTTGTAGCGGATCAAGAAAATTCTCGATCGTAGCGAATATTTTAAAATACCGTATATACCTAGGGTATTCTCAAAGTACTTTGTCCCGCCCCTTGGAACTTGCATTTCCCCTCATTCCGATTTTTATGTTCAGCCTTTTCATCGTTTTATTAAATTTTTAAGTAATCGATTCTCGTTTAAGTCTTAGAGGTTGCAATTCGCGAAAGTGAGAAATGTCATTTGGAACTTCAATGGGACAGGATGATTACTTGGTAAGTATGTTTATGCTTGTTTGTGGACTCATTTTGTTGTACATTGTTTTTTAATACACGAAAATTTGATTAATTATTTGTTTATTTCCTTTCTAATTTCAGCCAAGACTGAAGGACTCCTCTTGCTGAGATAGCAGCCGATTCCAGCCTCCAGGGAATGTCAGATAAGTATTTTCTTCAATTCATTTGTACCTTTGCAATTAATTAACTAATTTGCAATTAATTAATTAATTAATAATAATTTCCCATCAATTAAAAATTATACCGAAAAACCGTTATTCAAAACCAGCCGTCCCTTTTCAAGAACGGCAAGGAAATCTCCTAGATAAATTATTTCGATTTTAGCATATTAACGTTGCACGATCTGTTACAAGAGTCGGGAAGCGATGATTGTGTTTTACCAAGATGACAAGGTTAATCATTTCACTTTTTGTAGAAGAATAGCAATTGCTTTATTAGAGATGAGCAGTTGCAATTCAACAAAGGGAAGTCGTACGTCGACCCTAGAAAAAGCAGACACTAAATGTGATGGCACCAGTTAAAACAAATAATCAAATAATATCAAAATATCTAAAATTAAATCAAATTAAAATTTGTTATTCTCAGCACAAGTTCCCACAAGACAGAAATCTTAACAAAATTTCCAGACAGTTCCAACTTCACGAATTAGCTCAGATTGTCGACAGAAGTTGTGTGAAAATTCCAAGATACTCTAATTTCATGTGCCTTTACGAGGTGTGTAATTTTTTATCATGAATTCTGTGGGAACCTGTGCCAGAGAATTTGCTCAATATGTAAAATTTTTGCATAAATATGATGAAAGAAAGAACAATAGAGTCATTCGGGCAAGCATGACCAAGTCTTTATTTTTCCCAACGTGAGGCTGCGTTGGGGTGCTTGAGTAATCAGTGGGCTAAGAAAAGCCTTAGTGCACTATAAATTATCCATTGGTGACCCTGGCGTGATCACAAAATCACAGTAAAACACATCAAGTTAAGCTCATAAGCAGTTTGCTCAATTTCAAACCTGGATTATCTGGAAGAACTGTTGCAGCGGCAAGAATTTTTTTGCCCAGAAATAGATAGAAAAGTATCTCAGGAACTACAAGAAGGACTCTGTGCGAAAAATGGATGAAGATAACTTTTGTTATACATAAAGTGTTTGAACCGTCTTTGAACCCATTAACAGCTACAGTGATAGACAGGGAATGTAGACAAGAGCATAAGAGACCTCTATCTAAGCGTAAAAAAGGAATTGAGAGATCAAGAAATTGACTTCAAGAACGCTACCCCTCTTATGAATATATGCTCACCGCATTTAAGTTAACACTGGATGAAACTCGATTGGGCATGACAAAAAATACATTAGGAAAAAAAAGCAGGTGAGACCCAAAATAGGATGAGAAGATCTCTACTTATGGTTGTGGTAATGTTGATATACCTTTATTGTCGGGATTGACATTTCAGCCAGAGAGGCGAACTGCACTCTTAGAAGGCCTAGTCCTCTTACACTAGCAATACTACTACTCAATGAAAAAGTATACCCAACAAAAATAGAAAATGCGTTGAGGAAATCCATTGATATGCTCCCAATGGCAGAACAAATATGTACATGTAAATCCTGTAATAAAAATAACATTGGAGGCCTTTTAAAAGAACTTGGGGATGCACTATTAATCACTTCGCACCAACCATCGACCTTGACAATTATTAGCATAATTGTTATAATAATAAAAGTGAAAGAGGTGATCGTCGCCCAGAACGCTGCGGCAGCAAACTCAGGACAGAACTCACATGCGGCAGGGGTGAACATCGACAACATTCTGCACCGACCAACAGCCGCGACAATTATTGTCATAATTGTAATAATAATAATTTCATTGTATTACGCAAAAAATATATAAGCAATATGAAAAGTAAACAAAATAGGAAGAGTGCAAATAAGTTAGCTGAAGCATAGGGAATATAGATTAGTAATGGGATAATTAGCTTATAAGTATATCGTATTGTATTAATGGGAAAAATAAGAAGTGAATAACACAAAACAACGTGTATAGAAAAATGCCAAGAAACCCTCAAAAATCTCCAAAAATTATTGGACACATTTTAAAAAATCCACAGAGAGAGTTTTCAAGCAGGAATTTGTTAAAAAAACGCCCGTGTGTGCTTTTTTAAAGAATTAAAAAGGAAATTTGAGGAAGAAGTAAGTAAAGTCTAAGGGAAAGGGGTCAATAATATAAAAGATTCATTTAACGTCAAATTCATTCAATTAAAACAAATCCTGGAAGAAAAAACCAAAATAGCCTTGGATAACACGCAGGCAGACTGTGACACAGACTCAGAAACAAATTCAAAAAATCCAAAAAATCCGAGCATTAATAATAAAGAAAGATCAATAAAAGAAGTCAAAATCAGCACGAGCAGTTTCGATCTAACAGTTGCAATTAAAATCATATCAGAATTTGAGGACAATGCAAAAGAGCTACCGAATTTTTTAACTCTCGTATGTATGGGAAAACATTGACAGCAGAAGCTCAAAAAACCTTAGTTGAATTCGTATGGACAGCGAGGCTATCAGAAAGGGTAAGAAATAAGCTATCGGCAATTCCTAAGCCAGCAAACATAAAAGATTTGAAAACAACCCTAACAGAAGCCTTTAAATCAAAGAACTCAACACAAACTGTTGAAGAAGTAAACCCCTACCACATCAATATCAAATTAAAATCAGAGAAATGAAATAATTTAAATTGAGTGAATAAATTGAATTGCCAAAAAAAGTTCAAATTTTATTTAAAATACATATCACCTGGTTCTGACACGGTGTACAAAACAGGTACAAATCAAAGAGGATCACAATCATCCTACAAGCTCGTAAACCACGCGAGCCGCCATTTATGTGGGACTAGGTAAACTTAGGGCCGATTCTAATCCAGGTCTTCGTCTTCGTCTCGTTATAACACTTTGTGACGTCAGACCGAGACAACTTGGAGCTCGGCTAGTTAACTTTTGAGTTGACTTCATGCAAATTTGTTATGGTCGCCTTCGGCTAAAACACGATCCTTGTCCCGATGCTGGACAAGCGATTCGTGCCGGCCAATTATCCGCCTTCACGGCAAAAGAATTTCCTTAAAAATTTTCTTAATTCCTTAAAAGTGGGGTCCACCGACCGGTTTCCCTCCCACAGGAATTATTTTGGGCTCATACTTACCACCTGATGAGGAAATTAATTCCAGAGCCACTTCCCATACCTGAAAATTTTAAAGCATCAAATCCCACATAATCCTCTTTCCCTGAAAACTATAAAAATCCCATGGTCTGGAGACGGCGACGAAAAAGAAAAACGGAAATTGCTAAATAAAGCAAAATACGCAAACTCATGCGACGCCCGTACCCGCTAAAAAATTATTCACCAGAAAAATAAATCCCGTAACCCAGCCTGCAAATAAAAGAAAAAATTCTGTTGCCTGTATCGTCACCAACAGAAAAATTTTAAGCACCGCTCTCTGAAACGAC
>QYTT01091468.1:0-40861 GCA_006980735.1 Dasypogon diadema
AAATAATGAAGATATAACTTCAAACAGAAATATTGATGATTAAATATGTCTTAGGAAAACAAAATAGATTGCTATTTGTGATGTTCAGAGTTACGATATTAACAAAATTTTGGGAACTTTGAAATGGAAAATAATACACCTTTCCCTAGGGCTATACTGAGAAAGTTTTATGCTGCAAAAAAATGTAATTAACGTAATTTATATACAAAATTTTGTTGCAGAACTATTATAATCTGTTAATTTGTATTTTAAACAAAACTCTTGAAGAAAAATTTCTTTTAAATATCACATTAAAGAATACACAAAATGGAAGTGCTACATCTGTGAATAAAAAATTTCTAAAAATTTCAAATTACAAATATTACAATGATTCCACAATCACATCTCTGAAATTCAGAATTCTTATATAAAAACGTGCATATATAAAAACAAACATTTTAAATAAAATTAATTTCAAAAGAAATGTTTATACAAAAGGTTTTTACATCACATATTCAAAATGGTTTAACTAAGTTTTTCAAAGTTGAAAAAGTTTCGATAAAAACTGATTTTAGTTTTGGTTTCATTCATTTGAAAGAGGGTACAAGATTATCGTATAAAGATCGTATAAAAGATATATCTTCTTTTACGAATCCCCCCTTGCATATACATATATGAAATAAATAATGGAAAATCTTATTTTAGAAATAAGTATGTTTCCAAATTAATATATAATTTATTTTTTTTATTTTCTTTTCCTATTTTTCAGTAATACCTTGGTGATAGCTTCAATTCTATTTTCAGGTTATATAATTTTAAATATCAATTGTAACAAGAATAAAAAAAATATTTATATGTCATTTATGAAATTTTTACAAAGAGTCGAGATAGTTGACTATAAACATTTATTAGTAATTCTTTATTATCTAAAATATATAAAATGGGAGCTATAAATTTAATCTATAATCAATTTCAAACAAAAGATAAAACATTTAAATTTAAATCAACGTAAATTTTACTACTAAAGAATTTTAATTCAATGAAAAATTAATCGGTAACCGGTAATTTCAATATACAAGCCATTTTAAATATTCTTAATAAATTAATTTAACACTGCTAAAGAATATAATTTTATTGTAAAATTGTATTAATTTATTTTCGTTTCATATTGATTCAAAGTGAACGGCTTTGAAATAAACAAAAACGTTAATAATTATGCCAAACCATAGCCAAACATTTTTGAATCATATTTGTTTACTTTGACTTTACTATAATTTTTTTTCTGAGTGTACATTCACGGTTTTTAATGGTTTTCTTGAAGGGAAACCCCGAGAGCATCTAGAAACGTGAAAAAACTGTATACGATGGTTTGATGGCGTGAAACAAATTGATCATGAAGTTTTTAAAATCGTATGAGGGTTGCCATCACCGGTGATGACGATAAATTCAGATATAAAATAAACCAGATCTTTATTTCAAAATACTTAAGCGGAATTCTTATTATTTTTTGGATAATGGTGTTAATAATCTGGCGATGATTGCAAGAATTTCAATTTTATGCAAAAATAGAAAGTCAATAAACTCTAAATTATTTTATGATGCGATTTCTGGTACTTTAATGTTTATCTTCCTAGTTTGAAGTTTTATCTTTTTTTATGATTGAAACACAATATAAATGGTAACAAATATCTTATCGTTTGTTATTCATTTTCAACTATTTGTTTCCTGTACTCTCACATTGTGATATCGCATATCTCTGAATTTGATACGTTTTTTCATTTTATTTCTCCACCTGAACGAGATGAATGAATTTTGGTTTGATATTACAAATGCGACATTCCATTTTAAGTCAGTCATAACAAGTTATATTGGAATAAACTGTACGTATCTAAATTACAATACTTAATATACTTGTAGTAAATACAACATTAGAAAACTGTTTCATTTTTTCGATCTATCATTAACAATTTGCGGGGAATTATTGAAGACTCAAAAAGGTATTCACTTGGTTCCTCGCCTTTATTTCACCACCAATATTTGGAATAAATTTTTTCACTGTTTTCTATTTGCAGACCTATTTCCGCATGTGTTTTTCCTCCCTCAACTTTTTTGAAAATAATTTCTTTTCAGGCAATATTTTCGCACGTAATTCTTTCGCAGTGAATTGTTTTCGCTTCAAATAATATTTTGATTTTAATGGCATCGTATTAAAGGAGGGATATTTATTCACTTTTGGTTTTGGTATTTCAAAAGGAAAATAAAGAACGACTTCCAAGAGTTCTAGAGTCTCTTTACCGGCTAATTGCTTTACATATTTTCAACTCGGATCTTTGAAGAGTATACACATATGGAAAATGGCTTGAAAGTTTTCAATTTTTAAGAATCCATTTCTTTTCAATAACTACACTGTTTTGTCAAAAATTTCGTGCACTTTTCAAAAATTACTATAGCGTCTGAAAAATTACTATAGCGTTTAACAAATCTGAGTTTTACTGTTTTATCAAGGGAAGTTATGTTTAATGCAATTGGTGATATTTATCAATAATATCGAATACAATGACCGAGATACCAACGAATCTAATTTCATGCAGTATAATACAAAAAAAGCTATGTACAGATTAGATGCATTAAATTTTCGTGATACATGCATGCATACCGCTTTCCGTTTTCTATAGAATCTATAGAAATTAAAATCTCTTACAAGAGCTTCAAAATCCGTGATACACGTAAATTTAACCGTAGCGAGTGACTCATTTATACAACTTATTTGAATAGAACTGAAGTCAGGTGAATTTGATGTTTGTTTATTCAGTGTAGATATTTTTCTCCAAAGCGTTTTTTTCCACGACGACGTGCTTTCGCTTGCATAGTCGGAAGAAATATATAGGTAATTTATTTAGATTTACTTAAAACACATTAAATTACGTTTTAAACAATTTAAATCATTAAAAATGTACAATCTTACAATTAGAGCGACTAAACGTAAGTAGACTGTAGGTCGTGTGAATAATGAAATAAAACTTGTGTGAATATGTGAAAGACAGCAGTAAAAAAAATTATGCATCGTAAGGTCTGCCATAAAAAATTATAATAAACATCTTACGCTTTTCTAGTTCAGAAATTTCTAATCTTTCACTGCCACCTTCTGTTTTTAAGACACCCATTTTGAAAAATTATACCGTTTTAAAGTTCTCTTGGCAACACACTATTATAAAAAAAGTGATTTGAAAAGTTGATTTCCCTTTTCGTTTTCTTTTTCTTGCACAAACCCGCTAAGCTACTAAAACACCACTCAGCTGCAAAATCCTTCTGTAGATTTGAACATTATTTTACTAAGGAACTTGTAGAGCAGTTTTTACAGCTCAAAGTCGCGCAAACTTATGAAAAATTGTACACAACCAATTGTTTTTTATAAAATCGCCTGAATGTTATCTTTCAAGAAATTTATCTGGATTAACTGGTATCTTGTGCGTTTAGTGGTGGTATGCGTTTATTCCAACTTAATCACAAATTATCGCCCGCAGAAATGTATTTGTACATTGTACATTCAGCCTGGAAGGAACACTTCCGAAATTGTATTATTAAATATTATTATCTGCTACTAGCAACCTATAAATTTGGCGGCTGCAAACCAAGTGAGAATTTTAGGGTAGAGGTTATCAGGTAGGACAACAAATTGAAATATTTGCGTCAAGAGCGGAATTGTTTAATATCAAATGTCTCAATTAAAATGTAACCTAAGTGCGAAAATAAAGATTAGGAAATTGTTGTGATTTGATGACTATGATCGTTACATATTCATCTGTATGTAGGCATATAATCTTTACATAGATGAACCTTAACTACTTAACGCTCCCGGTAAACTGCCGATTTGATTGATTACCCAAAGTATTTGTGATTGTGAAATGGATTGTCTATCAATATGCGAAAATGTATTTGTTACTGACAATACACGTGAACAGTGCTTCAGATCTGACAGGATTAAATCGCACTTCAAAATTTCTAAAAAATAAGTAATGACTAAAGGGTCGTTGATATCATTATCTTACTGGTGATATACGCGGCTTCCACTGATATGTCACAAGTACGTAATAGGGAATTAACACTGTAAATTGTGTTATTAATTTCCAATTACTAGTAGATTATCTATAGATATGCTCAGATAGAATTTAGGAAGTTATTCCACTATCGAGAACGATACTCGCACTAAAAAAATTAGAAGTTAATTAAAATTAGATGGGTCTAGTTTTTTCTGTTTGGTTTTTCCTAATTTTTCGTGAAAGAAAGTTTTTGTGTATTTTTGTTTGAATTCGGGAACTATTTAAAACCTTGAAATATCAATTGTAGTTAGTTAGCGTTTTCTCGCATAATTAGTTTTTGTACTTTACATGCCAAATTAATTGTGCTGTAAATTTGTTTTAAACTTCTGGATTTGTGCTTCACTTTCTTAAAGTCGATCGGATGAGGATTATTTGGAGAATAGTGTTTTTTGAATATTTCAGAATATTTCAAATTACCATTACGTAAGCGTAGCATTGGAAGCATATGCAGAAAAAAGTGCGTAGTCTTTTTGGTGCAAATGTAAACCCGATTTAAGAGAACTTGTACTCGTGCCAGTTGTATTTAAAATCTTAAGTTTCTTGTTTTTTTAATGAAATAATTATTTGTAAAGAGCCATGTTCTGCATACAAAGAAACTCAAACGAATTAAATTATTAAATATATTCTTTGGATTTTTTTTCTCTATCCATGATTTAAGAATATGGTGTAAATACTATTTAATATTTTAGTGGGATTTTTTGGATCTTTTTATACTGAAAAATAAGTATTATAAGCTTTTATTTCAACAATATATAATTTTATATTTCTTGCTTGCTACACTATAAATCTATGGCTTATTCGTGGCTTGGCGTGGAGATTTTTAAAATTATAAAGATTATCTTTGAGTCACGCTATCAGTAATACTGGACAAAACAAGCATAATCGGTCACATTGTCACAGCGTATAGTTAAATTCTCTGGCTTTCATGCACATGGTGAACTACTAATTTGCCAAAAGATTTTGGTTCATTACCAAATCTATTTTCTCTCCACCTCCACGTCATTTCATCAAACCACCGAATACGTAGTTTTCTAAGGTTTCGCTTAGTCCCGGGATTTTTCTTTAGGACAATCTTAAGTATACTATGGTTGTTTATCCTGCATATGTGATCTTGCTATCTAAGTCCAACAAGATTTTAAAAATTTACTATATATATCACCCTTCGCCTATATTCAACATTTCTATCTAGGAATTCACCATAAATAGAGCGCAGAATCCCTCGCTCAAGCACCTCCAGCGTTTTTTTTACTTTTATGAGACATTGGCCATAATACGTCTTATAGTAGAAGATATATATATATATGCAACCTTCAGTTTGAACGAAAGGTGACCCGAACTTCCACGACATCGACTAAGCGGGTTTGTTATCAGTTAAAGAAGAATAGTATGGTCAATCCTAACGGTTTTGGAGTTTTTTAGTCTTTTTTTACGACTAAGGCCGTATAGCTTATACTAAATCTAATACGTGTACGAGTCTTGTGCATATCGTAGAGAACACTAGTGGCTTTTAAGCGAGTGCTTATTCCTACACTCCCCTTCGTTTAGGAGCTACGAATTTTTAAGGTCACAATTTTGGAATTTTTTTTATCCTTTCATAATTTGGAATTCTTATAAGCTTTCCTTTAATTTGATATAGAATATGTACACATCTACCTCCTTATACATTATTTTAGTTGTCTAATTGTTTATTAGAAGATTTAGGAGGGTCTTCTACTTTCAATCCTTGAAAAGTTGTCATTAACTTTAAGAAATCGAATATTTCACTAAGACAACGAGCCAGCACATTGTATTGCGATTGTTTACCATTGGCTAACAACGACCTTCGATTTGTGGATTGGATGGAGTGGTACTATCAGCTGCTCACCAAGATCACAGGAATCAGGATCAAGGAGCAGATCTATTCCGCACTTTTTTATTTCACTTTAATTCTTCCTAATTCTACCATTTTTACTTATTATGTTACCTGCAAATTCTCCATACAAAATTAGTACCTATCTGTTACCCTTTTCCAGATACATCGGCTTAAAGAAGCAACTATTTTTTTTAACACCTACTGATGAAAACTGACTTGGATTGTTTTTTCACAAATCAGCTTGCCTGAGACTGCATTCACACTGAATAGAGCAAAGCACTTACAAAGGGCTTTAACACACGATTATGTCGAAAAGTAATTGAAAAAAATGCTTTCATTGCAGCCTAAGATTGTTATTCCTTGGAACAGTGATTTTCCTTTGTACTACAAATTATATATGAATTATTTTTCAGTAATTTTGATGCCATAGAATTAAAGAACTCGTGTTTATCTTTTCAATGACACCCATATCTAATTTTCGAAAAAATTGACTTCGTTTTAATTCAATGCCAGTTTTTAACTGTCTCTTACAGTTATATTCTTATCAATATCCAAAAGTACTAATGCTCCAGTATTTCAATACCAGTACAAAAGTACTTGAATCAGTGTTTGGGGTTAATTTAAGTACGAGTAACTGGTTATCATACTCGTATTCAAGTGGTTTAAATATTGGCTACTCGTACTTGTGTTCTTAGTTAGCCTGACACTGTTACAACAACTCTGATTCCATCAAATTCTTAGTCTTTTGTATGTATGTAGCCTCAGTCTTCGTCGTGCTAATGGTTTAAATATTAGTCCGTTACGACCTGAATTTCGTTTTTATTGACTTTATCCATCTTATTAATATAATTTTATTATTGCTGACTCACAAATGGATGAAAATGGGAAATGTCTTGTTATCCCTTGTTCGACGTGCTTCAGATCCTCTGTAACTTTTTCGTTTGTATCTCTTAAAATGGGTCAACATTCTTGGTAAAGAACATAAGTTATTCATACTCATTAACGAGGTTAAATTAAATAGTTCAAATTAGTGAAAATGTGGGCTAATTTTCGTGGTGCCGTAGGTCTTAACGGGCTATAGTTACACTGCGCTACTATCCATTAATAACCGCCATCGTCCGATGAAGTATTGCTACCATTCTAAGCTACTACCATTAAGCAAGTACTTGTAAGAAATGCTAAATTTAAACCCGTATTTTAATAATGCATGATGTTAACAAAGCAGTATGCTTTATATACTATGATATCGTTTCTGTTTTCAACGAGTGCTCAGCACGTTCCGACGTGTTATTTGAAAGTGAGCGAAAGTAAAAACACTACTCTATAACACATCAAAAATTCTAAGCAAGTGGAGGTGGCCACCTATGTAAGTACTTTTCCTTCCTAAAGAATATCATCTTTCATCTTTTTTCATTTACTGAAATTTCTGTATATTTCAGGTAACATCACTTCTCTGATTGTAAACCAAACCATTTACTATTGCTTTACTGGAATTTTAAATTAAAAATTAAATTAAATAGCATGGGATTATTTTGTTTAGAAGTACATACTTCAAATAACAATACATGGGGCATTCCTGATTTCGTATTATCCGCCTGTACATAGGCAAGTTGTTATTCTAATCTCCCAGTTTCGAGCAACACACCATATACATACTTTGAAAATCCGTAAGGGGGCACTTTAATCTATTAATGGTAGTGTGTTTTCTATCCATTGACGTAGTCGCAAAACTCATGAGAAGTGCAGGAAGAAATAATACCAAATATAATTTTTACATGGTATCTTAACCAGAACGAATAATCACAGTTAAAAATTACTGAGATAAGATGTCAGCAGGATAATATTTGCGAAGTACAAACATGGAGGCAAAATTTTTCACTTCTAACACGTAATGGGTTGAAGTTGAAATATAATTTGAATAATCAGTTTCAATATTTTATATTTATACCTTATAATAGGTCTTATTGCAATTCGGTATAAATCCTCCTTCGATGTGCACGAAAGGATGCAACGATTCGTATCCACTTAGTTGTGTTATTGGTAGAGTTCAGAAGTGTTCTGTGACATTCAAAATTCTAGTTACCGACGCGACGGTGAAGTTTAGTTTATTTAAATGTCTAAGAGAATTCGTTAGCAATTTTGTCTGTAGTTTATTGATGCGGAGCAGTCATATTTAAAGCAGAGTTATCCAGTTTTACTACCACTTATTTGATATCAGCTGGACTTCTACGCACAAATATATATATCTTACTGTTCAGCTCCTAAGGCAAACAGTGAACGCTTTTTCACGAATTTTTGTCCATCGATACCTCGCTGAGACCTTCCGTTTTCCTCACTCTGTACAGCAAGCAATAAATACCTCACAGTCTACAGCTCTCAGGCGAGGCATCGCTGGGCCAAAAGTAGAGAAAAAGCGTTCACGGTTTGCCTAAGGAGCTGACTAGTCTTTCTGTTATTGCTTGGTCGATGGTATAACATAATTGGTCTAAACCAATTACAGCTTCTTTTCTTGTTGTTTTTCCTCTATATATACTCTGCCAGACAGTCATCGCACTTAATTTTATATACTCCACTTTTTCGGTTATTGCAATTTTTTCTTCAATTTTACTACATATTAAGTAATATACTAGTTAAGGTTCTATTATTAACCGAAGGCTGGTTTTATATTTGGTTTGGTTTTATATTATTTGTTTGTGACACATTTAATATAATGTTCCTTTTTTATTGAACACTGAAGGTGATTTTCCGGCTTTTTTGATGAATAAGTTTATATAATAGTTTGCTTTTTATAACCATTGTTTTCGGTATTATTATTGATAGTCCTTAGTTCCTTTTTTAAAACAACATTAGCTTAGGGGTATTTTTAATAATTTATTCAACATCCTGTGAAAGGCTGCCATTTTCGTAAATCATAAGTGATTTGAATTGAAAGGTAACTTAGGTAGGGACATTAAGTGAAGAAGGGATTGGTCTCATCGGTCACCCTCTTTGTGTAATTTGGGAAGTCCATATAATGCTGGAACTGACGGATTACAAGCTTTTAATATATATTTTTTTAACTCAACACTAAAGAGCTGCAATTAATTGCTTTATTAACTACATTATTACACTGCACAGTAGGATCAGATTTTAATTTTACCACTTTCATATTATTGAGAGAAGAATTCATTTTATTAACATAAGCTGATCTCTCTAAAACTACAATTGTATTTCCCTTATCGGTTATTAAATTGTTTTGGCAAAAAAACTCTTTGGTTAATACAAAATTGTGAAACAACTTAAAATATGTGTTTTAGTTTATAATATATACTTTCAAATTTGTGTATAAGTGCTTTACACGATCGATCTCACATTTCCCTCCATCTCTGTTAACGCGTTGCTATTGCATGGCACATTCCCTGTTAACTTCGAGCTATCTAACCTTTCAAATCTGAAGCCATTTAGAATTCTTATTTGGTTTAGAAACACGTAAATCCATGTACATCCATTATACACTACTGCGAGACCTGCGCTGCAGCTTCACATCTTGTGCACTGTTCCATAGTTTTACTTAGCAAGGAAATGTATTGCATTAGGCTGGATAATTTTGATCAATAATTCTTAATCCGCCATCCTAAAAAGCACCACATGTCGCTTTTCAGTGTAATCAGACCGTATCAGATTGCTCCGTAATATTGGCGTCGCAATTTTTTATTTTCTAAATTTAGATAAAAGATTTGTATAGTGATATAGTGACAATTGTTAATTGCGCGAGATATCAATACTGCATACAATGTAGTATTAAAAAAACCACATGCCATTGCGTAGATATCGAATTTTAATCCGAACGATAAAATAATAAATTTTATATCCCTGTAATAAAAATCAGGCATATAAAGTGGCGCATTTCTGCTTGATATCATATCAAGTAAACAAATCGGAATGTGCGGCCATAATCCTTAAAATAATATTCCACATACTTTGTTGCACAGTTCCATTGAAATTTTTAATGAAAATTCAAACACAAAAACAAAAATGTGCAACCGGCAACATAAAATCGGAAGGAAAATTAATCCGATTTGTGCTGCCATACAAAGTTGAAAATTTCGCTCGCTACTGGAAATAACTCGATAGCAAGTTTTAAGGCAAAAAACCTGGGACCCTGACGATGCCCAGCGAGTGTTGATCAGGGCACTTTTTCCTAGGCATGAGCTGGGACTAAAACCTCGGAGAACGCGCATTAAAGTGTAATGATTAACTGTTTAATTGATAATTTCTGAAATCGATTGTATATTTACTAAATCCGAAATTATTAATAATTTCTGATAATGTTTGTTTCATTCACGGACTAGGCTATAGCCATGCTGATGAGATTTCCTTACCGTCGAAATCGAAACACTTCACAATAATTTTTAAAATGCTGGCACTTTGCTAGCAATTCCCATCTACAAAAATATTTGCCTCACTTTAAACAAGTGATAATTTTGGTTTTTGAAACTGAAGTTCCCTCAAGTGCTTTTTCTATTTTTTCATAAATAATTTTGTTCGCCATATTATCGTCGCTATTTTGAATTTTGACCAAAGTTTTGTAGTCTGCAACCGTGGCGCCACCATCAACAACAACCACGAAAAGAGAATATTTTTACACAATTTGGATATTGTGAAGATCTGACTTGTAGCCGTTTTTTCGTTTTCAAGTGCCCAAGGCAAGACAAATTCTTTGATATTTGATTCTACTTCAGGTTTTACTAACTCATCTTACGATCTGAAGCATCGATTAATATTTCTGCGCTCCATTCTTTTATTATCCTCTCGGTATTGTAATTTTTACATGAGCTAAATACTTTAAAGGTTCTTTAATCTTTTCCAAGAATGGTTCTGATCTCCTTGATATAAAACATAAAAGCAATAAAAATCATGCTTAACAGACATAACAATATATTTAAATTCGAAGTTCATCATTAAACTGGACATGTACTTCCACTCTAGAAGAAGTGAACTTATTGTTTAAAAATATCCACTTACTTGTATAATTGAAAAGCAGGCATGGTACATTTTGTATTCTTCACATTTTAATACAAAAGTGCGCGTTTACATCTACAATGATATGACTAGATCACAAATGAATATAAATGTGACGCAATATCCTGCTAAAACTTTTAAACATACAATTACTAAATTCTACAGTGTAGTGGAGGTTTTTGTTTTATAAAATTTTCTGGAAACATATAAAAAGGCTACTCACATTATTAAAATAGTTGAATTTTCTACGATCAATTTTACAACCAGCTAAATCTCGAAGCTTTTGCCCCTGATCAATATTGACTTAATTTTATAAAAATACATAGTCCTATCTTAATACTTAGGTAAAAATATCTTTTAATTGTGAGACTCGACTGCTTCAACTAAAACAGATTCTCTTCGAATGTTAATTCGTGGTCCAGATGCAGCATCATTCCACGGCTGAATGTTCGTCCTTCCAAAAATAAGGAATAAAAGATTTCCGATTAAATAGATTCCTGACGATATAAAGAAGACAATTCGCCACTGATAAGGATTAGTCTAGAGTAAATAAAATCATATTAAAAATTTTGTGGTAATATTTATGAAAGAAATAGTTTACCTCGTCTGAAACAACGAGCCCAACAGTAAGTGGCGCAATAATACTCATTATGTTGGCTGCACAGTTAGTAATGCCCATAAGTGTTCCCGCAAAGTTAGGAGCCAAATCGATGTGGTTAACTTGGAAGCCCAGATAAGTGGCAGAATTGATACCCACAGCCATAGTAAGTAAAGCGATTGCCAAGTTTTTCTCATCTCTAGTAACGTACCCCAATCCAATGAGCGCTACCATTGGTATCCAATGTCCAATGGAATTGAATAGCTTCCTACTGACTGAAAGAGAGATGCATTGTTTCTCAGCAAGTACATCAGCTATGAAGCTGAATAAATAGCTTAACAACCACATTACTAAATATGGAAGAGAAGAGAGAAGGGCATTTTCTTTGATCTTTAACCCAAGAACACTGCTCATGTACGTTGGCATTTCAGTTAGGAGAGTCCAGAATCCCCAATTGTGAGCACAGTGAACAATAAGAAGACTGAAGAAAGGCATAGATGTAAATATTTTAGGCCATGGAACTGCAATTGAAGATTTATGGCTATCTTCAGAATGTCCAAGAGACGTTTCGATGAATTTTCTTTCTTCGGGGGAAATTGATTTATGTTCTGCAGGATTGTTAGCGCCGAAAATGTACCAAGCAGCTGCCCAAATTATACCTGCTGATCCTGAAACGTAGAAAATGCTAGGCCAACCTAGAGCTGACGACGCGATAGCACCACTAGATGCCAGCATTACTACAGTCCCGAATTGACTGCCTGAATAGCAATATGTCCCCAGTCGTCCTCGTTCCTCTACTGGTGCCCATTTAGATAACAAATTATGCGTACAGGGAAATATAACTCCTTGACAGAAACCTTGTATTACTCGAAGTCCACAAATTAGTTGCCAATCACCGTAATATGCACACAGTGGTGTGAGTACATTAAGTATGGAGCAGATTAGAATTCCAAAGAAAAGCAAAAATTTCGCTCCACATTTTTGAGATAAATATCCGCCAGGTACTTGCGTTACTACGTAGCCCCAAAAGAAACTACTGAGGATCAGTGATTTTGTCTTTTCGTCCCAGGAGAACTCCTACAAAGAGAAAAAAGAGATTTTGTTAGTATGTATTAATAAAACGGTTGATTATACTTAATAAGTAGAGCCTTTCTAAAATTATTGTAAACTTACTTCCTGAGTTCCAAATAAAAAAATTTTATCATATACTATCACTGGACATTTTGGTCCATGTGCGGAGATTTCAGGCGGTAATCAGTGGACCTTCTGTAAAACCTTAACTGTACGCCAAAATATGAACAAGTCTTAGGAATTCAACGTATTGATCTACGGATAAACGACGAAGTATCTGACGATCTCTCCTAGATATGGGTCTAATCAATTTCCACCGCGGACGGATGGAATTTCGTATGTGTTAACTCTTTTAAATATTTCGGAAAACATCTTACATCAATAAAAATGATTTTGTTAATCTTCATCCGATGTACCCCGAACAGAAAATCCATCAAACTTTTGAGGTTAAGCTAAGTTTCCCGAAATGACTCTGTGTTGGCAGGTATACAAGGCCTAGATCCTCAAGAATTAACATAAATTAAAAAAAAAAACATAAAATATATAATCAGCCTCAGGGTGATTACTTGATTCTGTACATGATATAATAAGGTTTTAAAGTGATAGGTCGCTTCCCTTTCGAATTATGTCCAATAATCCAAAAATTCAATATGGCGGCTAAGCCAAGGAGTGGGGGGACGTGGCCTATTTTGGTTTTTCCGACTTGAAATCTCATGAAACACACCAATACAAAATTTCAAAGTGATAGGTTGCTTCCCTTCGAATTATGCCCTATAATCCAAAAATGGCGGCCCGACCAAGGAGTGGGGGAATATGAGCGATTTTCATTTTATTGGTTAAGCGTCTTATAAAACTATTCCTTACTAAATTTGAGAGCTATACGTTGTTCCCTATTGGAATTATGCCCAATAATCCAAAAATTCAATATGGCGGCCCATTGAAGGAGTGGGGGGATTTGCCCTATTTTCGAACTTAGATCTACAAATTTTCTGAAAATAATATATACCAAATTTCAGCCTTCTAGCTCAATTGGTTCTCAAGTTATCGTGTATACTGGCAGACTGACGGACGGACGAACGGACAGACGAAATCGATTTGTTTTCACATTCTGAGCATATGTATAAAATTTATTCTGTGCTAGAGTCATTGGTTCTGTGCGTTACAAACGTTGAATTAATCTATTATACCCTATCTATCATATAGGAGGGTATAAATATTTCCAAAGAATTAATGAGATTCGCTAAAGACGAAATTTTACTTACCGTATGCATTGAATAAACAATTTGTTTAAACAAATTGTTAAAAGAACAGGCAAAACAGTGATGGAAATGTAATTTTACGGGTTACTTGGCTCACTTTTTTACTTGTGAGCGGAATGATGATGACAATGTGCAGGTGAAGTATAAGATTAATAAAACTTGCTTCATTATATTAAGAACTAACTTCTACAGCTCTTAGTTATCATTGTTTCCCAAAATATAAGAGCGGTTTGTATTTACGGCCTGGCAATTTATATGGAATATACGAA
The DNA here is from genome assembly GCA_006980735.1 of Dasypogon diadema. Classification (NCBI taxonomy): domain Eukaryota; kingdom Metazoa; phylum Arthropoda; class Insecta; order Diptera; family Asilidae; genus Dasypogon; species Dasypogon diadema. The sequence continues at coordinate 14,130 of QYTT01091468.1, forward strand.
ATCAGCATTTAGTTCATCCGGGTCAGTATATACATACATATTTAAGTATTATTACTTTTGGTAAATTTCATCAGTAGATTGTGCGATGCTTGATATTTTCTATTAGAACCTATCTCTCTTAAACCTTGAACAAATCGCGAACGGAAGTAACCGCCTTTGAAATATAATCTTTCGTTTTAGTTGAACGTTGTTGTTAAACAGAGAGATAAAAACACTGAGAATTCGAGGTTTGTATGAGACGCGTGAGCAAAACACAAATTTACTGAAGCTTTCACAAGGAGTGCCCTGAATTCTAAAGAAGGTACCATATGGTAGCCAATTATCTATCTAATGTGATGTTATAAAATGGAAACAAAACAATATAAAACTTACCTCAAAATCAGGATTTGCTTCATTTTTGTTGGTCATAGCGACAATAGCCACCGACAAATTCACTCGTAGCGCGTACGCCACTGTTAGACAACAAAATAGCAGGAAACATTGCAGATGACGTATACCAAAGAGTCCACCTGAAAGTGAAACAAAATATCCATAATTCTCGTATCTGTTCACTTGAAAACGAAATTAGTTAGCTACAGTTAAAAATTACTTCGCGTCTCACGGCCGATCAGCTGATAATCGCTCCGTTTGCAGCAAATAAAATTGTAAAAATCTTCCAACATATTTATTTGTGGCCAGTGGCTCTTTAGCACGCCACCGCGTTTTGTAAACACTGAAAACCTGCTTGAATGCCAACTCCAACTGGTGGGTGCCGAGCCGGACCCGACTGCCGAAAAACGAAAAACCACGGAATCAACAGGCAAAAGCTCAAAAGCTGATAAAAACAAGCCAAGCTAAAAGAACTTGAAGAAAAGCTGCGTTTAAACGAGCTTTATAAAAGTTGAGTTTGGGTTCAAATTTCAGACATGTGAAAGCTTTTCAATGTAGAAGTTTTTCTGGGAAAGGAATAGGAAAGCTCAAAGCTCACACATCTCCTAACTTTTGGATGGAATATAGTTCAAGGTTCAAGCATATTTTTGTACGTCAAATTGCAAATTACAAATTACAAATTACGAGAATACCTGGCATCGGCAAGAGGTTGGTAGAGGTAGCTTTACAAGACGAACGAATGAGATAAAAACAGAACTCAGCGAAGTTTATCGGACTTTGCCTTCGTTACCGATAATAAAATGTTGGATAGCTAAATCTAAACGCGGCCGTACAAGCATTTTTAACGGAGGACGTCCAGGTCATCCATGGCCAAAGTGTTTTGGGATGCACACGGCATAATTGGCGTCGATTACCTTGAAAAGAGTAAAACGATTAATGGTGAGTATTATGCCAACTCTTGTTGGATTATTTCAACGATGCTGTGAAAGAAAAACTTCTGCATTTGGCGAGGAAAAAAAAAATTCCTCTCCCATGAAGACAATGCTCGCGTGCACACTTATATAACGCCTCATATTCGCCAGATTTAGTCCCCAGCGATTATTTTTTATTTCCGAATATGAAAAAATGGCTCAGCGGAAAAATATTTGTCGCAAAGGATGAGGTGATTGCTGAAAAAACGCCTATTTTGAAGGATTGGAAAATTCGCATTTTTTAGATGGGATACAAAAGATAGAAAACGTTGAACTGAGTGTATCGAGCTAAAAGGAGACACGAACACATGAGCATATTTAAAAAAGAAAAAGATAAATAAAAACACATCTTTCAGTCCCGAGCAAATTTCAATAAAAATTATTTTCTTTCTAATCACAAAGTCGCACGTTTGTTATCACCGACGAATATCTAAGGATTTTGTTCCTATAAATGATTGAATGTACTTTCAAATTATATAGGGTGGATATATTTTGTTATTTATAATGAAGTTATTTATGCTATTGGGTGATATCTGTAGCTTCATTAAAATTTTATTCTGCACACAAAAAACAGGTAAATTCTAACAATCAACAGTGGAGGTTAACAGCTAAAATCTATTAACTGGAAAAGTGAGCAGGATTGCTGCAAAAGGTGCAGAAAGCAGATTAGGAATGAAGCAGGGTTCCCTTGCACATCTTCAAGACGGATTAAGTATCCCAGCGGGAAATGGAATCATACCATCATGCAAACCGGACGCCTTCCTTGGAAGTTGTGATGCATGCCTCTTCATTGGACACTTTATAGGACATTTGTACAGGCATGTCCTAGGGAGGAAGCAGTTGAAGCTTTTTGTGTGCTTCCTCCTAGCTTCCTCTGGAAGGAATGAGGGATGCATGATCTTCACTGGACCCTCTTTAGGACATTTGCACAGGCATGTCCTAGGGAGGAAGCAGTTGAAGCTTTTTGCGTGCTTGCTGCCAAACTCAACTGATTATTCTGACAAACAAAACGAGAATGATCTTGAAAGGGAAAACCCCGAACTTTATACGAAAGGAACTGCGTTGTAGCGAGATTCACACCTTCCACCAAGCTTCTTGCGGGATCAACATGGAATGAATGAAAACTTTTTGAACTTTTCCAGTTTTTTGTGCTAAAGTTTTACTGCTTCCACAGGCCTTCTCCAGGGAAGGCCTGACCACATTTCCCGCTGGGATATTTCACCGACAACATTCCCGGATTATCTGTTTGAATGAGAATAATGAGATTTTTGGTTGTGTTGGGACTGATGCACAAAAATCTCCTTAATCTACGGCAATTAAAACAGCTTTTCCTAAAAGCAGCGCGATTATGTGATTCTTGTGCAACAATTAACAAAGGCTTATTTTGTCGCTTGGTTCATTTGGAAGAAGATGCTACATTTTTCCAACGGGGTAATCTACAACCGATCCAATGTTCTAAAAATGCCAGCGAGCCATTATAATCAGCAAGGATAGAAAATGGGTTTGATCCTTTGTTATTTTGCCAAAAATGATAATGATTTGATATAGAAAAAATACATCCATATTTTTATTGCTTCAGAGGAACATATTTTATTGAAAAATTTTTTATCATTTGGTGCTTTACTGATTTAAAACATCATGTGGGCCAGCCTATTTAAAATTGTTACAAGTTGCATACCTAATCTTGATATGTTTACCTATATGTAATTATAATTCCATATTTCGAAGCTATATGGAACCTTGATATGTTATGTACACATTTCCAAAAATATCTCAAAGATTAAGATAAAAAGCGATTATTTATTATTGTTCTAATTTTTCGTATGCGAAAACTGTACTTGAAAGAGCATCTTCCATTTGTTTGAGGATTTAAACGTCTCCACAAAAATTTTAATTCCGTTTGTTTTTTTGATAAAATCTACATCACACTGATGCGACTGGAGCAGTAATTACAGTAGCGATATAACCTCATAGTGTAATTTAGATTTAAATGGGATTATCTTTATGATGTTGTTTTATCTACCATTTGCGGATTTAACACGTTTACATTTTAGAATAAAGATACAAAAAGCTAAAAGGTAAGAGATCTAAGTTTTCTACGCTTTTCTGTTGATAAAAATCTCAACTAGATTTCTTACTCTAATGAAATAGTATAAAAGAATGTGTCGCAAGACTTTTCACCAATGAATCTGCTCTGCTTAGAGTCCATCCAGTTTTGAGTCTGTTTAAGTTTAAGCGTAAGTGTAAGGGAATTTGAAAATTTACATAGTCTAATAAAAGTTTACATTTGCTACATAAATTAAGCATTTTCTACATTGCCTACGCATTCTTTACGCCGAAGTGCAAACAATAGAAATCTACGCGTAAATGTTTATCACTGCCACCAGCTCACAACAATTTGAAGGCATGTTTTAAAGACAATTTCTTCACTTGTTTGGGTTACTTGATAAGTACATTCAATAAAAATAAGGTAGATAGTGAAATGCATGTTCTTTATAAGGTATAAGCGGATATACAGAAAACCCAATTTTTCATTAGTTATGATTTTACTAAATCAGGTGCGGTACATAGCAGGCACATAAATAGGTCCATTGTCTACCAAAATTTTACATTGTCTACCGTAATTATACATTGTCTACATTTGCTTTAGAAAAAGTATACTGAAAATTGTTTAAATTTGTCGATACAGTCTAAATTTTTTTAATCTAATCTGCTAAAATTGCCTTATATATGGCAAGAAAAATTGCTAGTGGAGGCCTAAGGTCACATTGTAATTAAAAATTTCTGAGAAATTGAATTTCACCGCGCAAATCAGTCGGATTCAAGCATCAATTCATAGATATCATAATATAAATAGATGAAACGTTTCTGAACAAACGCATACTAGATATTAATACCAAAAGTGCTCCAAAATATAACTCTCTCCTTCACACTCGAAATATGTTTCTGAACTAAAATTGTTTCAATTAAATATAAGGCGAAAAAATAGATAGATGTGTTGTTTTATATATCTATCCTTTGCATACTCAAAAATTTATTTGACATTATCCAGGCAAGGCAAACCCATTAACCAGTGAGAGAAAATTACGATTTTGCTGAGTTAAAGTCTTTTTTGAACGATTTTAGTGATTTATATTGCGTTCTGAATTTTTTTAAATATATTTCTATTGATAAATGACGTTATTAAATGCCTTTATTGATTTTACGTAAAATTTGTACGTGGTAAATAGGTTTTTATCAACTGTCCAAAAAATTTTTAATTTAAAACGTCAGTGACTCGATTATTTGAATACAAAAAGTACCAACCAAGTGACAGATTTATGTGCATGGCGAAATTTGACGTATTCTAAAATTTCACTTGTGTAGAAAAATTTTTTGTTCTTAACGAGAGTTCTGATTCAGTCAATATTCTATGCCATTTCTCTGAGAATCTTTTTGGCTGTTTAGGCAAATCCAATTTCTTTCAAGTTTTTTTTTAAAATCGACCCTGATCCATGACCATCGTATCCACCTTCACTAATTTCCTGGAAGTGCTAAGTCCACCTTAAAGTAGATTTTTTTTATCTAAAGAAGTCTAGGTCCCTTTTCTCTCACCTTTCTTCGATTTAGATGGTTCTTTTTTTGAGCGCGCTACCGTTTGTGCCTCAGCATTGCAATGTTCGAGAAAGATTATGGGTTCAATCTCAAGAGGGTAATACCATCGACTAAGTAATAACAAAAGGACTATTCAGCTCCTGAGGCAGACAGTGAACGTTTTTTCACGAATTTTTGCCCATCGATGCCTGGCCTCGCCTGACACCTTCCATCTTTCTCACTCTGTACTGCAAACAACAAACACTTCACAGTCTACAGCTCGCTTGCGAAGTATCGGTAGGCCAAACGTAGAGAAAAAGTGTTCACGGTCTCCCCAACGATCTGGCCAGTCTTTCTGTTATTGCTTGGTCGATGGCAGTACATTAAACAGTTTGGGACGGTAGGTCGAAGGACCATAAGAACTACTGTTCGATGACCTAAACATTAACAAGAGGATTAAATCTAGGACTATATTAAATATATAATCGAGGGAGCATTGCGTTGTCTGAGCCCTTTGTTTTCACTTGTTTAAGGTGTTATTTTTAATGAGGTTCATTGTTGTAATCTTTATACTCTAAAGTGGTGAAAATTCATTATTTTTCGGGGTACGCCTCAAAATCTTTGAATCAATACACCAATTGCTAGGTGTTCTGTGAAAATAGAAGACAGCATTCTCACGAAAGTATTAAAGAATTACTCAGGTGACCTGTAGGTTTCCTTGAAATCGAAATAAACTTTAGTTTTTTTTAAGACATTGCCTAAACCTATGATGCACACAGCACAGCTTAGTAGGAAGGAAATTAGGGAACAGGAGATTTGGAAATCTTAAGCTGACGAATGTTGCCAATTTCGCAATTGTAATAAACAACTTTAGGCTTTACGTTTTTTACTTTAAAAATTCATCTAATAATAATCTTCCGTGTAAAGTTCAATAAAAGATTATTTCCGGCAATGCTTGCGTTTGAATTTGAAAGACTTGATTTTACTTACACTTGAGATAATTGTATTTTTTGGTATTGAAACGTATTTGAAATGTATTTGTATTTAATTTTGATAAGGTTGCATTGGGTATTGAAATGGTTGGTAACTATAACTACTATAACTCTTGATATATCTCTAGCAATAGACTTAATCGACTTAAAGACAACTCTTAAAAACGGTATCCTTAATCAGGTGTGACCTTTTTGAGGAAATTTCCATAACATTCTTGTAGCCTTGCTCAGGCTAACCTAATATCAGAGATTTGCTAATTAATGGAGCTTGAACTTATTAATTAACGCAAACTTGATTCTATTTCAAATTATAAACTTGATTGTACTTCATTTCAGTACTTTTCTCTGCCCTCACCATACTGAAAATAATTTCTGTTATTTTCTCAAATATTTCATAAATGTTAAGTGCATTGCTGTTTAGATTTTAGTATGTAATCATTTTGGTTAACGTTAATTGATGTAAAAATTTACATATATGAAAATATAAAATAAATATAAAAAATATGTGAGTAAGTCCTTTAAATTATGCAAGTGATTTGCAAGACAAAAAAGTTAAAAAAAAAATATCACGACTATTATTAGCAAAATTACTTTTTTCATTTCTAATGAGAACCCTCACTTAGTTAGGATTAGTATACAATGGAAAAATTATCCGGAAATGATTAGATTCTTACGGATAGGAAGCGATAAATTCCATGCACCATAAATTAATATTTTCATAAAAATTTCCAATCACTCCACGGATTTTTGCACTTCAGATAACATTTTTGAAAATATATTGAAGATAAGATCGTCACCAGCAACAGTTAATTTTACTTTGATTTTTGAGCAATAGGACAATAGACTGTTTTCATAATAGATGCATTTATCGTTATATAAATATTTGTCACATAGGCCATGACCATGAATAGTGCTACCATAGTTGAGACAGTTTAAGAGCACATTCACTATTTTAAGATTCTATTTAATGCACTAAAACGACTACGGATTATGTTATATTGCAATAAACGTTAAATAATTACTGTTTTCTTTTATATTTATATAAACTTGCAGAAATTTAAACACTACCTTTGTCTTCATAACGCCGGTTTTGTACCATCTTGCTAAAGGATACCTTTTCAACTATCTTTTTCGAGCTTAAATGTCACACTTCTACTTCAAACAAAAGTTTGAATTCGACTAAGCGTTTGGATGAACCTAAAGCTGACAACGTGTCTTAATATTTGTGAAGCTGCTACGACTTTACTGTGTTTACCTTTTAAGATATCATAAATTCACAGGGACACATGTGCTACCGATTTATGAGTTCACGTAAAAAAGGCAGTTCTTTAAGTGGTAATGTAAGAAATTAGCTTGTAATTAATAATGGAGTGCTCGAAAATTTCTAATTTTTCTTATAAAATAAAAGTAGAGGTGTATTCACTTACGTATGCATTATATACGTATATTTAATCTCAGGCGATAACGACGTCTGCTAAATGGAAATCTAATTAGCAAAATTAATTGATAACTCAGCACCCTGCTGCAGTTATCTTTCAATTAAATATTTTTAAGTAAATAAGTTCTGAAATTTAATGGAAAGGGTGTTTACATTCGCATCGTAGACGTTTCTAGTCAACAAGAGTCTCGGTGACCTATGAACTCAAATTTATTGCTTCTTCTTCTGGAAACAATAGGAATTCGAAATATTTTATACGAAATAACAGTAACTTATCTCTAGGCTTTTCTTTAAAAAGAATCTTACGATTATAAGAGCACGTGTGTATTCCTTTCAAATAGTGAACATCATTTAGAAAACAAGATAAAAAAATATATCTTCCTACAAGAATGATGGAAGGTAAGAAAGAGATAAATTTCTTATCATTATTAAATGTCATTGATCTGATTTCAATCTACGTTTACTATATTTTTTTCTTATATTTAGGATGAATTGAATTTCAGTAGTATGTCAAAAATATTTTAAAAATGCTGTCTCATGTCTTTCGCTGATTGTGATAAGTTTGTCGCATTATACTCTAGACAGATTCTAATCTTAGTGGCTATATGATCCAAGATTTTTCCAATTTGAAAGTATAGTTCCGCACGCAAATATGTTTTTTTTTGCTTTAAGAAAAATTACCTGTCAAAATATATATGACAGAGGTCTTTGAATACACGTGCTCCGAGGTATTTTTCAGTGCTTTGCCCAACTATATTTGAAAGTTACAAATAAACCCATTTTTATTGGCTCTCACCCCACACCTTATGACGTCTTTTTATGGGCTTCATGGGCATGACCTATTTGAGGGTACTTCTGTCCTTGAATCAAATCATGCTTTCGTCAACAGCTTGAATTTTTATAAAGTGTCTTGAAGTTTCTTCTGAGATTTTTTTATAAACGGTCGAATTTTATAAAATTTATCGAACGAAGAACTTCCGTGAGACAGCATCATACTGTTATCATTTAGATGGAAATGAGAAAGTAACCAACTGAAACGGTTGACGTTCATTTTGGAAGATATGTAGTCGTCCCTTAGTAGTTCTGAACTACTCCAGCACTCGCGATACCTCCTCCTCAATTTTATCCCGAGAAGATGATTCAATGTTAAGAATACTTTGATCTCGGGTAAATCAACATTCTTATATGGTTTATTCTCCTGCGTGCCATACAGATTTGTTTGAAAAGTAATGTTTCGAAGAGTATCATCTCCTAACAGATGATAGAAGACTTCCACCACTGACATACCGTTGTGAAGAGTATTGCTACTTATTTCTTCAGGCTTATGAAACTCAGGAGCTTTTTGAGTGATACAGAGTTTCTTCCAGTTATGATCTTGAGAACGTATTAGAAGTATGTCACGTTCTGAATCAGTTGCTTCTCCAGTAGGATTCTCACAGCTATTCTCTTGTTCCTCTACTTGGATTTGCTCAGGTAATGTTGCAATAAGCTCACTTACAAAAGGCTTCTCTTCAATATCGCTTTCATTACTTGAGTTTTTATTATTCTAAGACGATAAATCGGGTGGTATTTCATCTAAAATCTTTTCAATGTTCAGGAGATTTATACTTCTTTGAGTCGCCATATCGAATCTGAAGGGCAATGTATTTCCATTGTGAAAACACGCACAAATTTCCAAGAATCGTAGTGCAAAACAAGTATACTCGTATAAAATATGAAATTGAAGTGTCTTAACCGAAGATACTCCTTATATAATAATAAATAATAATAAATGCATAAATGTTTAATAAAGATATTCAATTGCCACAGGCTATAAGTTTACGGGCCTCTGCTATGGCCCCCTGCCGAAAAAGGAGCTAACAGAATGGATAAAATTAGGAGCTTCTAGACTTGGCGCTCAGTGTCAAATACTTGCCGTAAAATTGAATTCTGACTAGTGGAGACGAACGTTTGAGACCGATGAAGAAATTCAAATATCTGCCTGTTAGGCTTGAGAAATTCCTCACTTTTCGGCGCATTTCCTCTATCGTTTATAGTGTCACTTGACGCTGAATTGTATAATAATTTTGTCACTTAGAACGTCATTATGAACGTTCAGAACTCGATATGTTGTTTGGGAAGTGTAAATCTAAAATACCTCCATACATCCCAAAATAAAGGATAATCAATTTATGGGCTGTTGAGGTTTGAGTGGGCTTGGGTTAGAGACGTTCTTGTTTTTTGGAAACCATCTAACTATCTTGAATATATTAACTATGAAAAGTATGAAACTTTATAAAAGATAAAGATATCATTAATTTCTGTAGTGTGAAGGAATTTGGAGAAGTTGATGACCGATATGATCTCATGAGAAGTTTCCCGTGGCTTTACAAAGAAGATGATCCCTCCTCCTATCTATGACAAAATCCTATGTATACAAGGAACTCTCTCCGAGGATTGGTTTTTTGAACCTGCTGAAATTTTTATTTCAAAATAATTCAAGTTTTTTTGTAGTTGTCTTAATTGTGGATCGTTATACCACAGCACATATTCTATGTTGAACGCTTGTTATTACGAGAATTATAACTTGTAATAAATAAAAACTGAAGGGAAAACTGGTTACCTAGGGTAGGAATACTCTGTGAAGTGAAAATAAAATAAAAAGCAAAAATATATGCATATAGTGCACGAAGCTTGTATTATATATGTGCATTTTTTGTTGATATTCGGAGCCGAACAGATATAATTCCAATCTTAACTTGCCGCTTCATCCCTACTTAAGGTCTCATTTATTTTAGACAAATATCAAGCCAGGTTTATGAGATAGGTATGGGCAGTATTTGTCGTTATATGTATAGTTGAAGACACCTTCACGGTCTAGTGTTGGGGAATCTTATTCACTTAAATAAAGCATTAGCCGCTTGGAGCTTGTGCCGACATAGTGAAAATTGGCTTTTTAGAACTTTATTATAATTTCATCATCAACTAAATATAATTTCTTTTTAAAGAAAAAGTACAGATTGAAAACATAGAGAGAAAAGAACTAAATACTAATTTTTTAAAAGTTGAATTTATAGAATAAAGATTCTTATTAATCGTGAAAACACTCAACATTTTTTTTCTGTGAAGAGAAAATTCAAGACAATTTCTACTTTTAATCTTTTAAAGGGTTTTTATCGTTGGAATTTTATCGGCTGGTAATTTTAAGGGAAATCAATCAATAAGATTTTGTTAAAATCTAATCCTAATCTAGAGTAAATTCCTTAAGTGCTGTTTACACTTCTTATCAATATTTATTTGCTTTACACACGGCAAGAAAAATCGTAAATGTGTTTATTTATTTTTTATGACCCCGTAATTTGGTGAACAGGTGCCAGTAAGATGTAAACATTTTTTGAGTTTTATATTATAATTGTTTACTACGAATTTGTATAAGATTCATTTAAATTTTATGACTTATCCTGGATTACTGTACACAATAAACAATTTTACAAGAACACATCAAGAGTTTTATAATAATAATTCACTAGGCCACAAAACCATAATCGTTGAAATGAGTCCGAAATGCGTAATCAATCTTTCTCAGATTTGTATTTCGGAATATGGAATACCCTTAGTCTAGCTACAAAGTGTAAAAAGCCAAGTCAGGTATAATAAAATTGATCATATACTTTTGATGATTATAAATTCGGCCCCGCGTTTATTGCGAGTTAGAGCTGTGAACGAAAAGTACACTTCAACGCGTGAAAGGTGACTTTAGTGTATTGATAAAATAATATTGAACAGCGTGTTGTGCTGAACAACTTTTCTCGCCGTAACATTAATTAATATGAGCTGATTCTTTCAGATCACTTAATTGGAAAAGTCAGTTCGCTTATAAATGCACAGAAAGATACGACTATCTGTTCCTGATATTGGGAAATAAAAAATCAGCGGGTAGTAGAATATATGTATATGAGCGCTTCCTAAGAAGAATATCAATCAAGGGAGCTTTGATGGAGGTTGGAAGGAATTGAAACATCTATCCAGATGCAAGAAAAAAAACAGAATAAAAACGAGTGAGAAATATAATAGAAAGTGGAAAATAGTTTCGAAGCCAACCAACTGCAATACAATACAATAGTGAACTTTTGGACCCGAGATTTTGGTACAACTTTGAGGCTTAACCCAAAGATGATATTATGGTCGCACTCGGGTATAATAACGCCCATTTGCATTTACGCCAAAAATAGAACAATGTATGCATTGATTGATGATCAAACAAAATTACAATTCCTAAAGTCTTGGGTTTTTGATCAAGTAAAAAATCTACGTTGTTTCCTAAGGTGTACATACGTATGTATTTCACCTCAACGATTCGAGAACTCTCGCCCATGGCTTCAAGAGGATCAAGACGAAATTGCAAAGATTTGCTTATCTAGATGTTACAGGCGCTATGCACATCTGTCCAATGGCAGTCCTAAAAGTACCAATGGGCCTCAGACTATTACGTTTCCATGTAAACCGGGAGACCGGACTCCTAACGCCGAACTCTATGGAAATCTGAAAGAATTTGAGATAGGATCAGTGTCCAATTTCTTGTTGTATGTAATTTTTATCTGCTATTCAAGTAATCCCAATTAACCGCCGGGCATGGTACTCTGGTGACACGATCTGTGAAAGAGGTACACCAAATGGATTAGGAAGGAAGGCAGAATAAGGATAGGGTCACAAAGGATCTTTTTAGATCAAAGTGGCTGGCGGACTTACTTGCTGAACGGCCTCAGATATAAAAAACTATGGAATTCTATTGTCGAGTACTGTTTACAATGAACCAAGGAAGACTCCTGCATATGCACGTGATCTAGGCCTTGTGATAAATTATGAAAGTTTCGAATGTGTAGATTTTTTTAAATACCTCGCCAATCAATTAAATTGCGCCACAGATATCTTTCAAGAAATACAGATCAAAATCAGGCAGGGTAATACAGATCAAAATCAGGCAGGGTAACACAGATTTTACTTTTACAGAGGCCCTACTGTTAACATTTGATTTTTCTTCTGAAAATGAAAGAAATACATGTATGAGAGCGTTGGAAGCCTTAAGTGGAGGGTAAAGTTTGAGATAGTAATGACTAATATAGATGAAAGCCCGACGGGGTCTTTTAGTATTCCATCATTAATTTTCTAAAATCGTGGTACACAGCCTCATCCTTGATCATCGGCCAGCACAATATCCTGACGCCCATTAATTCTAAAATTTTCTTTAAAAACATTATATTAAAGTAAATTAATTAATTCAAAATAAAATTCTATTGTATCTATATATTACTTGCAATTACTAGATTAAGTAAAACTTTGTCAGTGTTTAAAATCAGGATTAGTTTAGTTAGTACATTGCAATAATTCTATGATGTTTCCATGTACTTGTTCAAAAAAATTATCTTGATACCTGATACCCAGGTATAGATTAGATTACTTTTTCCACTTTTGCCGTCATAAGCTACGCATAAGTTGTATGTTCAAACGTCGTCACTTAGTTTTGTTGATTTTATCTATCATAACTAGTTCAATGACAATAGATTATAGTAATAGTAAGGTTACTACTAAAAAGCAAATATGAAAGTTTTATACTAGGGTTTAGGTGTTCATCTAGTATCCTGAAATAAGTTAAAGATTTAAAGTTTTTGATCTCTAGAAAAAATTATGGAGTGAAAAGATTTCTTGCGAGCATCTCGAATAATTTAAGAATTAGATTGAGACGTAATAGGTTAGCCAGAGTAGGTTAGCCTACTTCATGTTTTTTTTTCAGATAAAAGTTATTTAGAAACATGTAGTTATTTTCTAGAATGTCGAACTATCGGCATCAGCTTTGCACCAACGAGCTAAAGCATCACCAACAACATATAATATGATAATTAAATCTTTCATGTAGATATTATTAATACAAAGGCTTAGTATTAGATTCTTGATTCATGTCTTTATCATCAGCCTGATGTATAGGCAATTTGTATAATCATAGATATACAGTGCTAGCCAAAAATATTTTTGCTTGACAAATTTCAAATTCCTGACGTGGAAAACTTGCGTTTCCTGAAAAAATCCTTTCTCATCCTTGCTGATTCTTAAAAACATCCTTCTTGTGTCGAAAATGAAAACTGAAATCCGAGGCATTTTCATGAGGTATTTTCATGAACACCCTATTAGTATATTCTTTAAAAATGTGAAAAGAGGAAGGGAGAGGGGCTGAACTATCTTAGGTTTTAACTCCCTTCATCAACACTTTTCAATCAGGGTAGGGGAGATAGATGAACGGATAGGGAAGAGCGAGGCTGCAGAAGATATCACGGAAAGTATATGTATGTATACCTAGAGTAAAAACTTTTAACTCAGTTACATAACCCAATTGGTTCAATAAAATTTTTTCGCATTGATAAAGTTCTTCTCGTGATAGAAATCTTTAGTGAAAAAGTATGTCTGGTTGCGGTGGGAGCAGTATAAGAAGATTTAAGAGGTAATATTTTTGAAACGTTCTGAAACCCTGGTTTCGAGCCAAGTGAGGTATTGGGAATAAGCACATACAGACAGAATTCAAATTAAGTCTTTTTGTAAATCACAGATTAAATTTTCACAGTACGCTAAATTATGCAAAAATACGGAGAGTATAATATCTCATTTAACTATCTTTTTGTTTTAAGCAGGCTTACGATAGCACTGATACAATGATTAAGGAATTTGAAATGAGCATAGGGGTACCACAAACGATTTTAAATATCTGCCTTATTACCTACCGTAGAAATAATCACGGTAGAAATCAACAACTCAGAAATATTTTTAGGTTGGGTGATGCCTTATCAATAAAAATATTTAGCTAGTACTATAGCTGGTACTATTTATGATAAATCTAAGCAGACACTTCATAATCAGAACCTAGTGGACGAAACTTTATCTAATATCATACTATTGTCAGAAAAGATACACGACGCATAGATCTTATGCAGACCCTCTTCTTAGCCGACCGCGTTTTTGCAGAGTTTGCGACAAATTACCAGTAAGAGTTTTCATGTTTTCAGTTAGCTTCGAGATTTCTCTCCAGAAAACGCCTTGGATTCCACCAAGTATTTTGGTGCTGAGAGCTGTGGTAACTTTCAGTTATCTCCCGGAAACATGTATCTTAATCCTTATTCTAAACATAAGAAAATATCAAAACGCTTTCAGTCTTTAAACCTTGCGCTCTATTTATGATGGTATCCGCGATACAGATGGGGTGGGCATACAAATGGAATAAGACATCTTTGGTGTAGCCAAACTTACCAACTTTATTAAGATGGACAGGCTGTAGAAGTACGTAAAAAATAGAAAACAATATTTACATTATTCAGTAACATGTTTTATATAATTGAAATAAATTCAAATGCCATTGAACTTCAGAGGTATGAAATCGCGTGTAATTTAACTGGAAGGGTCATATGATGATACTCCTTCCTTTAACTCTTTTTACAGTCTAAATAAACCTGCAGAAAACCAAAACGTTTAAGTATTATTTATTTACACACCTTTATCTTAGGGCTGAAATTACAAAAACTATAGGATTATTAATTTAATATAAAAATTGTTGTCTGAAAATTCGCAAAATCACAAATTAAAATTTTAGAAAATTGATTCTATATAAAAAAAAGATTTAATTTTTGAAATTAAGGTTTTAGGCAGTAGTCTACCTTCAAAGCAATAATCTTTAAAAATTTAAAATAAAAATTTCCAGTAAATTTTTAGCTATCTGACTGACACAAAATTTCAAAAATATTCCCCATAAAAAAATATTTAAAAATCATCTTTTCAAGAAAAAGAAGTAGAGTCAGAGATTGCAAAGTCGGGAAAAGTGAAGTGGTTGAGGCGGCTAAAGTCCTATGATTAACTTAAGCCAAGGAGGATGGTGATGAAGTTGCACAATGTTACCTCAGGTAGGTATCCTTAGAGACACAAATAAGTTTGGCTAATAAAGCGCATTATAAGCTACTCTCCCATCTTATCAAAATTCTAATAAGTCTTGTGCCAGAATCTTATATTAAATTTGATAAAAGAAGGTGGATTTTCTAAAAATTCTAAAAATAAAAACTTTAAATATAATGCAGCTCAAAATAGGGTCTTATTTTATCTAAAACCTTAACTACATTGCATACAAGATTTCTAAATATTTGAAAGCTATTTGTGAAATATTTATACATGCAAAAAATTTCACATAACAAGTTTTTAAATGTAAAACGTTTGATTTTTAATGTGATACGACTATACGAGAGAAATTATTATGCTAAAAAAGTAACCCTATAATATCACAATGAGATATATTAGAGTAATATATTCCTGATAATCTAATTCAATATGTGTTACTACTAAGTTACATAATATAATTCCTTATTTCATTTCCACTTTACTCATTTCATGCAGGTTGCACTCGCTTAATACAACTTAACTTCAATATCAGAGTTGCAATCACCTCACCTGTCTTCAAATAGGTGAACATTTTACCATTCGACCTTGAACATACCTTTCCGAATAACAGAGTTATAGTTTCCATTATAGCTCCGTAGATAATTGTCACGGCAATTGCTTTCACTCTTCTTTCGAGTGGCAATCGAGAGATTTACTTAATGGCGGCATACCGCACCCACCTAATTTGAGATAATTATGTAAAGATAACGCATAGTTGCAAAATCGGTTCGCATTAGGTATAGTAGCGAATGCATGTCCAACTTTGTTCGGATCGATATTAAATTATGCGCATATATTAAGTTCCCGCAATCCTATTAAATATCTAATTTTAACTTTTTTGCCACTTTTTTATTTCCGTTGCAAATAAAGAATTAGAATTAATTGCCATTTGTTAAATTGAGGAAATAATTAAGCGGGTAATTCAGATTGCGTTTTGAGGACTTCTGGCAAATATGTAAATTATTTCTTTTTGAGCATAATTGTATACTTTACAGGTTCAAAAATTACAAGTGCATATTAAATCATAACTTCGGAACCATTGTACGTACGGAAACCTAATGGGTCTTGTTTTACAGGTAATTAATTAGTCTTTATTTAGGTGCCAACTTCACACGTGTGTATACTTCCACTCAACAAACATTTCCTTTCAAAAATTTTCTGTTTTTAAATAATTGCATTTTCCTTGAAAGCTCCTCTATTAGTTTTCTATTTTTATTTTTCTTACATAAATGAATTCCTTATTATGTTGCCTACAAAGCCTCCATACAAAGCTGGTACCTAGTTTACACTAGAAAAAAGAAAAATGGAAGTTCAAATACTAAATAACTTAAAGTTACTTAATAAACTAAGAGTAAGAGACTAAAGTTATACAGAATAAAGAAAAATAATATAACACCGAAGTAAAGCATGTGTGTTTGTAAAAAAATCAATAGCATTAAATAATCTATTGTGTTTTTTCAGGGTTCTGACGATAGGCGATAGGATAGGATAGTTCTAGAAGGCGGTATGTGAAAAGTGAGTGTTAATCTAGTGCTTCGGGGCGGGACATTAAAATTAATTCTAGAAAGAATTTCAGGACTATCAATAAAGTTATTGACTACATTAACTAGAACAGTTGTAATTCTTTTCCAGATATATCGACAAAGAAGTAGCTAATTTGTTTTTGAAAGTGCTTATTTTAAAACGCGTCGCGCCTAGTGACTATAAAAAAAGCAAACATTGTTATATTTCGAACTTTTTATTATTTTCGTATTAAGAAGTAGGAAATGCATAGTTTTTAGTTCACAACAGTGCTCAAATTGACCTTTTTCTGACTGAATATAATTAAGAATATATAAAACCACGAACCTCGAACCTCGAATTTCTGATGCAAGTGATTCCGAACATACATAAAAGGCCATGGGAGAGTTGGATAACAATTACTAGTCTCATACATTTCCATTCAGCAGTGATGGGGAATCAGATGCTAGATTTATGTGGCAGAGCCCATCGTGTAATAATATAAAGAAGATTTCTCTAAAGCTGAATGTAGTGTGGAGAAACATTCCAGGAAACTTCATCTTTAGCACTGAACACCTGATCTGAAACGACTAACACAAGACCTTCCGACGACTCCACGTTAATACGCCGCTCGTGCAGTCAAAGTATTGCCATCATATTATAATCCATACGCGTAATGAATATCAGCATATTGGTCATTAGAGAGGTGAACCATGTTTCCGAAAATCTTCTTCATCTGAAAAACACTTGAGAACACTTTAATTTCGAAAACCTAGATAAAAATGGTAAACAACCCACGGCTTCGTCCTTTTATACATTCTTAATTATATTCAGTCGGAAAAAGGTCAACTTGAGCACTGTTGTGTACTAAAAACTATGCATTTCCTACCTCTTAATACGAAAATAATAAAATAATTTCGAAATACAACAACAATTTCTAGAAGTTATCGACTTTTCCGATATACAGTTGATATGTTTTTGTTAACATTTTCAGTTTCCCTTTTTTTGTCTTGCAAGAATCTAAGATGTTTTCGTCATGAACAACAAATCTAGCCAGATTAGTAAATTTGTTTAAGATTTCAATTATATGGGCGAAATTTTAGTTGCTATGCTGAACGATTGGATGATTTTGCTGGTTATCAGAATAACGAATAAAACGAATATTCCTGACAGCTTGATTATGCGAATTATTTTATATATTCCAGATCACATCTGAACCGGGAATACCACTTTGTTTTGATCGGAATATATTTTCTGTGATTTTTCAACTAAATTTTGTTTCGAATTGATGATCAGCGGGTTTAATTTTGATTATCATCATTCAGAAAAACAAAGGCACCTGTAAACTACTGTGAAATGTGTTGTACATATGGACCAACAACAATTCCCATAATCCCAAGAGTAAGGCTAGTTCCGATCACCCTTGAACCTTCCTTTTTTTTCTTTGGGGGTGCTTGAAATCACGTGTTTATGCAAACAAACCCAGAACAGTGCAAGAAATTAGAAAGGAAATTAAACGTTTCACTTTTACGGTGCTGCCGAGCAAGTCGTGGAGGACATATGCCAGACATTACTTTTCATTCTTAAATCGGAACATTTACCTGATGTCAGTATGTACAAATATTTTCCATTTTCTAAAAAAATACTTTTTGGTCATATTAAATCCGGCGATCTTGTTGGGACACCCTTTATACGGCTATAAAGTACATATGCAATGATTTGAAACATTTAAAAAACCGAAATTACTTTTAATACACTCACAGTGCAGTGTTAACTATACTACTCTTGAATACTCGCATTTTTATACCCTGGATGTCGGGTATTATAGTTTCAAGCAAACGTTTGTAACGCATCAAAATATTCAGAAATATACTGTGTTGCTGTTAACAGAAGAAGAAATCCGTTTGTCTGAGGACGGGTTATCTCGAGAATACCTTAAGCTACGAATATGACATCAGCTTTTATGGATTCAAGATGAGGATCCAATATAGCGGACACAATTTTAAAGAGTTGTATGGGATAGTCACGAAAACATTTATATACATTATTATACATTATTATACATTTATATACATTGTTTCAAGGTCAGTTGCGAATATGTAAAAATAAGTAGTCGCGGATAATCAACTACAAACGCATTATTTTCTTTTCTTTCCTACATCTAGGGTGTAACATAATTGATTTAAACCAATTATAGCTTTTTTTCTTGTCAAGTATAAGATATATATTAAAGTTAAAAGGAAGAAGTATGAAAAGATAAATAAAAATGTTAATATTGGATTAGGTATAGAAATTTTAGGAATGCTTTACTTAGAATTGCAAGTATTATTTATTATTCAGTGCTTTGTTACCCACTAATATCTCTTCGTTTCTTCTATAATAAAATGAAAGCTACTGTACCACACCAGATTTGGATTTTCTTATGGCACCACATGGAATAGTCTTCATAAAGATTTGCATTTTAAGGCGTATAAAATTCAGTTGACCCAAGAACTTAAACAAAATGACCACTTATTCCATAGAAATTTGGGAGATTGGGCCCTTAGAGCTACTTGAATTAGATTCATTATTCCATGAAAAATCATCTTCATCCACATCCACAAAAATCACAAAAATTAACAGTTTGATGCGGTTTATGGTCTATTGTAATTGGACCGTACTTTTTTGTAAGAAAATGGCAATGTTTCTGTCAGTGGAGAACGCTACAGAAACATGGTTACTGATTTTTTCTGGCATGAATTGAATGATTTTGATCTGAACGACATGTCGTTTCAACAAGAAAGTTGAGAGAAAAGTTCGGTGACTATGCATGAAATTATTGGATAACTCTTGTACGCCACTCAATGAGCTTAAAACTAACATAATTTCTGTCATTGGTGAAATAAGTGTTGATTTATGTGGAATTGGAAAAGTGGCAAAAATTGGTGTTCCAGAATCAAATTTTTAAAAGATCCAATTGCGGTCATTTACACGAAATTATTTGTCATGAACATATCTTAAGCCGTTTTATTTTTATTTCCAATGAAAAACATATAGCCCCTATTTTACAATCCTTTAGTAGTCAGGTTATGTTAACGCTAAAAATTACTAAAAATAAAACTAAATATCTTATGCAATAAAAACAAGCGCAGAAATAGAAAAATTAATCTGGTAGTTTTGTGGCCGTATACTAGTACGCAAAAATATAAAATATATAAGAGAAAAAAATTAAATTAACTAAAACTAAATATCAGGATTTTATAAACAGGTTTTGGAGATTTGAGTATTTTCGGTAAAAATCTTTTTCATTCTTAAATCAGGTGATAAAAACATTAAAAACTTATACAAGGACATTGCTTTATTCTCTTTATAAACTTCCTCAAAAAATAAAGTTTAACTAAAAAAGTCGTGTATGAAGCACTTTTTCCGCACTTTATTTACATGCTTTATTTTCATTACGAGAACGGAAATTATTATGGAATCGTTTTTATGGTGTTCTGATAAGTGCTATATCTCTATTAGTAAGTGATATCAATTGGGTACATAAAATCAAACAAAATATAACAGTTTTAAATGGTGTCTGTAGATAACGTGAAACATCTTTTATGAATATTAACTAGCCTGACTAAGAAACTTGAGTGGAAAATTTTTCCAAATTCATTGAACTATCAAAAACTAAAAATAAAATTCCTTTTACTAAGTCATTTGTTATAGTTTGATCTATGAACAACGTCAGAGCCAGTTTTTGCCAACGGCATATGCAAATGCGAATGCATTGTGAAAGCAAAAGAATTTGAAAGTTTGCACTGCTTTTTCTTTCACATTTAGATGTTTGCTATAAAAATTAATTGAATTGCACTACATTGGTGTCCGTTGAAACTAATTCGCGGGTAAAACAAATTTAAAAAATATAAATACTCCGAAAAAAAACCAATCGGTTTGATTGCTTAATTTGCGCTGCACTAAAACACTAAATTGTTACTCACTTGGTTTTTCTGCTTTTTCATTGCAAGTATTTAATTTCTTTTCTGATTTTTCTGTATTTGAGGTGTCGGGAATTGAAATTTTTAAATTGTTTTTCGTTTTCATATTTCAACTAAAACACTTATCTGGCACTGAACTATTAAGTAAATAAACCGAACTAATAATAATTTAATAAAACCGAATCTATTCTGATCAGTGATTCTTTCGCACGATCATACCGAGTTCTCATCACAGTCTACGTTTATTTAGTGAAGATACAAAAACGATCCATTCGTCCAGCGAATAAGTCCACGGTAAAGCTCCAGGTGCACTGGCGGACACAACTATCTGTCGATCAATTATATACGGGTAGGTGTACTGCAAAACATTATTGTGATGTTTGAGCGGCAGTAATTAACTCTGCCGGTATTTGAACCTCGAAAACACTTCGTATTGATTTTTGTTATCTCAATTTTAGGAATAGGAGATACAGCACCATTTACTCAAATCTTAATGTCAATTTTGTTTTCCTAGACGGCTGTATCGGTCATATCGCGCCAATCTTATTGATATGTGTATCAGGATTATCTGACATACTTACTGTTCAACTAGTAATCTATTCTTTTTTAAGATAAGTGGCTACTGTAAGACGCTTTCTGAAAGTAAATTTATCTATTGTTCGTTAAAACTATTCTAAATGAAGTAATACTGACGCGTGCAGTTTAAACGACAGGGCTAGATATTAGCGCAAATTAAATCAGTACTTAAGACATCTTGATCTGTATGAAAAGTAGGTATCTTAGCACACACAGATCACAAGTGCGATATTGACTAATCATTTGTATCAAGATTTTGCATACAATAAAAAGTAATCATAAATTCTCATGTTCACGTGGTTAACGTGCTTTTTGATGTACGTAATCATCATGAGAAGATTTTTGTTATTGTGGCAATATAATTGAAATTACATGTACGGAATATTGAGTGAAATCTGAATCAATTTACAAGCTAAATTCCAAGTCAAGCATGTAAATATCATAATATAAATGGAAGATAAAAATTTAACAACATTTGGAAAATTGGACAAGAACAAACACTTGTAATAAAATAAATCGAGTTCAGCCCGTCACCATAAAACTATACTATAAAGAAAATATTTTAAAAACGTTAATGTGATTTTTAATTACTAACATACATATGTAAAATTATAAGGCAATTACAATCAGAATACTTATGCAGTTGGGCTCCAAAAAGCAAAACTCCTTCAGCAGTATCTCACATCCGCTTTTTTGTCAAATTTTAAGATATCAGTTATTTATCAAAATTAGTAATCAAAAATCCCACTCTGATTTTTGGTATACTTTTTAGAATTTTATTGATTTTAAGTTGATATCATTTTGCTAGCCACGTATATAATAAAAGGTAAAAATTATCGGGAGATGAACATTCCATGTCAGATTGAGAAATTTAGATATAAAAAATTCTTAATACAACAATTATTATTTTTTTATCTCATCTTATTATTTTGATGCGAAGATCCAATATTTTAACAATGACTTGTAATAAATGCTGCTAATGTAAGATTCTAAAAACTTAAAATCCAAAAACTAGATTTTCTAAAGCCAGATATAAATTTCCACAAATTTAAGGCATTTGCTAATAATAAATAAAAACAAAATATTCTCCGCGATGATCCTTACACTTTTCCATACGTTTGAACCAATTTTCATAGCATTTCTTCAATTTTCAATTCTTTTTCACGACTAAATGTTTATGCAAAATCTTGTGTGTGATTGTCATACTAATGCCCAGGGATGCCTCAACCCGTGAGCGAACGACGACCACAACTGGTTTTGCTAAACAGGTGATATACTGTGGTTTTAGATAAGTGCACTGTTGTTGAAATAATCTACGTCGAAAGTCGTAGTAAATTATAAAAACTAAAATTAATTCCATTTTTGGACTGAAATGAAATTTCCAAATCAAGTAACACTGTCGTCCGTATGACAAAACCTTGTGTGCACGTATACCTTCAAAAATGTCAAACTTTACTATAAATAGCGCCTACCAACACCAATTTTGCCAGTTCCAGTTCCAGATATGTAAATAGCAACCCTCGTATTAACTGCAGTCTTCATCTTTGCGGGGAGATGATCCCAGTTGCACTCTTTGCATTGGAAAGAAAAGCCATCTGCATCAAAATGGCTGAGATCGTGCGAAAGCAGGGCAGCAAGGCGAAAAGTTTCCATATATTAAGTAGATGGCAAGAGATGTGGAACGGCGAAATTACTATGCAACATCGCAAGTATAATTCTCGTCAGTAGAAATTGCCCCAAACCACTGGTACCTAAATAATATCGCTGCACCCTGTGCAGGGTTTGAGCCCACGCCAACAGAGCGAATAATCTGCAAACGTACACATCAGCCCACTCGGTCACCGGCGAAGCAGGTAAATATGCATATTTTTACACGTTACAAAAGTTTGCTCAAAGCTATAATACCCTGCATCTAGGGTATAAAAATGTGTTCGCCATATTGGGTGCGCCGTTTTGGATTCACGAAAGCTAACATCATATTTATAAACAGCAACCCCAAAAATCATAATGTTTATCATTTCGCGAACATTCCGGTGACCTTTAGAAAAACCCTGTTCGCCATATTGGACCCGCCATTTTGAATTTCAAAAATTCGACTCCAGATTCAAAATCGGCCAGCTAGACAATCTATATAGACTTATTTTCAGGACGATTGCGTAACTTTATATCTACGACGGGCATATTTGTTTTGTCATCTTGAATTATTAAACGTTAATGTCAAATTTGTAATTAGCCACCCCAAAACCCTATATGTCCGTCATTTTGCGAACATTCTACTGACATTTAGAAAATGTTGTCCGTCATATTGAATCCGCCATTTTAAATTTAAGGAATTCGACTTCATATTCGAAATCAGCAACCTCAAAATCCAGACCATTAACTACCAAAGCTCAAGTCCCCTTTAAAAGATTTTGTTTATTTTATGGTAGGTTCGCCATTTTCTTTCAACATCCAAAGTCAAATTTATTTTTTTATTTAAAATAGATCGCAGTTTTCGAAATTTTTAAATAATCCTTGAATAAATAATGAAAGGTATCAAGGTGAAATATGTCAAAAGTGTCATACACTTTAAAATTTTCTGAAATCAGATGAAGTTGATAAGATAAAACCATGTCAAGGTATAGGCATGCTTGTCTGCTTTGTTATCAAAAAACACTTTTGTTAACTGGAAATGAAATCTAAAATTAAATTTCAAAATCTTTTCGTAGCTGTAATGAACATTTTGTCGTTGAGATATTAGCAGCAGTGAATAGAGAATTCTTGTAGTGCTGAATTACGGTATACTCGGAAATATTGTTTTACATTTTCGTGGCTTATTCCCTTTGATAACACTGCATGCTAATATAGGGATAATACTTTCCTTCAAAAGTCATTCATCAAAAATGGTTTCATGTAAAATATAATATTTCTAAAAGTTATTTATCAAAAGCAGAATGATATTTAGCGAAAGGAATTTTTTATTGTTCCAATTTAAGTTTTTTTTATCTTTATCTTTGAACGAAAGACCACTTTGCGAAATGACATTTTGTGAACTTGGAAAATTACGTTGTTAATTATTTAGCAAAATTATTTTTTTTTAATTTCTATATAAGAATATATGCCAGTGAAAGTATCTCTGCTTGAAATATGTCTGAATTTACTTATCTAATGTTATTTTTTTTATAGTACGTATAATTGTAAAACAGTTTTCTTCGGCAAGGTATAGGGTATAGATGTACTACTAGTTGAGACTGTACCAGTAGTTGAAACTTGCCGCATTTAAAAAAAAAAATAAAATGTCAAATAAATTTTCGATTATGCAAGAAATGGATATATAAAACAATATATTTATCTATTTTACCCCTTATGTTTAATGGACAACATTTTAGTTAAGCATTATATTTTGAGTTTGAGGGAGAAAATTATATTTTGATGCACTTTTGATATCAATATCTAGTAGACGTTTATTTAGAAACGCTCCGTGTATTTGTGTTATAACGTCTATGACTTCGTAAATGTATTGTAAATTTCATACACTAGTATTGCAGTCAGTGGAAGGCACTTCCTTGTTTTTATCCAAAATAAACAAATATATCGTTTGCGGTAAAAAGGTCATCATACGAAAGTTCGCATTTCTATTTTTCAAGTCAAAACAAACATAGCGCCTGTAAAAGGAAAAATGTGGATCTATGCGGGGGAGCAAATGACAGAGGTAATTGACGATATACGGAATGGCACACCTATTTCGATACATGCAAAATGCTACAGTGTTCCAGGAATATCACTGCTGTACAAAGTCAAATGAGTATACATGCTATAAGGAGTAACATGACATTAATATTCGTTTAGCTACAGTTATGAATAAAATAACATATTTATGAATATAAAAGTGTAAGTGTAAGATAAAATAAAGAATTCCTCACGTGTGGGCAGAACGTAGGAATTGGAATATTACTTGTTCGGATGGGCTTAAAAAATTTAATGTCGCTATGTCTAGATTTACAGCGATGGGGATTTTTCCCTATGTTACTATCGTCAAGACGCGCGTATTAACTCATGTAGGTTTATACGATATTTTGACGTATGTTAAATGTTCAGTTTTTCGATTACCTTTGTTTGTTTGTGTTCCCTCACCTCCCTCTGGAAAGAGCTGGATCCCTATCTGTGGGGAAAAATACCTCCAGTCAAAATTTCTCGAAAGTGAGCATTTCTCGGTCTCTCATTAGGGCGAATCGCTCTCAGCGATGAATCTCAGCTCACACAAAACCTATGGAGATTTCTATAATGTCTATCGTGTGGTAAGGCTTCCATGGTGAAATATAGTATCACTAAGGGACTTTATTGGGCTTTGTAAGACCTATCAGGCTATCAGAAACTACTATGGTGATCCCCCCTTTAATTTAGCCCAACCTTAAACACATTTTCATGATGAATTAAATTATTTGTATGTTGGCATAAAAACCCTGCCGGGATAATATTCTCAAACAGTTTGAAATAATGATTCGAAAAGTGAAGTGATCTTGTCTAGAAAAGTGAAAATGTCAATAATTGAATACCGTGCTGTAATAAAATTTTTAACAAAAAATGGGTTAACGCCGACGGAGATCAAAGAGCGGATGGATCGTGTATATCGAGAATCTTCATCATCATTTTCGATGGTTGAACATTGGTCAAAGATTTTTCGGGGATGGGAGACAATTGAAGTTGATTCACGCTGTGGAGGGCCAGCAACGGCAGTTACGTGGATTTAGTTAAGAAAGTTGTTCAAACGTACTTCGATGGTTTGATTACGTATTCAGAATGAGCATTCACAGCACTTGTAACTAGGGGCATCATACTAATCAATCATGATGACGATTTACGTAGGCTTACTCTGGGCACTTAGTTTTCGAATATATGTTAAAAATGTAAGGTCGTACTAATTGAAAATTTCTATTTTATTATTTTAATTATTATTTACTCTTCTTATTTCTTGGTGATTCTATTTAGGTACACAATATATAGAGTTACGTATACTATTATTGCACTTGCAGGACTTTATAAAATGATTAAAATGGTCATCAGCATCGTTAGCAACTACCTCTGAGTACTCCGATTCCACACCTACATTTTCCCAATTTTAAATGTCGTTTACTTTTTTCCCTAACTACCGTTAAAATGATTTTCGTTATTTTCGTATTTCGAATGCCTAAAGAAGATACTTAAGCCATCAACTCAATTATGTAAGAAATGATTGGCAAGTCCGCTTTATAGTAGGCAGTCATGCATGGCTAAAATTATAGCGTCACATTCAGTGTAAGAGTGGATTTTATTGATCATGAACTTGTGGTGTCGCCACTGCCCGGTGGAGAGGCACGAGACTAGTAAAGATACGTGATAAAAAAGAGCCTCGTAAGTTTCTGTATATGATGATAATCACCTTCGA
>QYTT01091468.1:70885-86141 GCA_006980735.1 Dasypogon diadema
ACTGATTCAAAAGAGTACGCGAAATAGAAACTGTTTCAACAACAAGTGAAGCATCCACATTGACAGATTTTAAGTCAGATTCTGAAGAAGAGGACGACAATGTGGGATGTTGGTTCGATTGTATTGAAATCGATCCACAAAGCTAAAATCCAGCAAAATTCATTCATTTTGTGGACAATAATACTTTCAACAAGGATACACAGCCGAATCGAAAATTATTCAAAATATATCCAATTTTTCAAGCTTTGCAACGAAGCAAATTTAAAAGAGGTGAAAAAATTGGTTTTAAAAAAGGAAAAATTTGCATTTTCAAATGGAAGGATAAGAGAGATGTGTGAAAACTGAAAGCAGTAGTCGATTATAATTATACCATGGAAGGGGTGGATAAAGCAGATCAGTTTACAAAACTACTCAATTACGAGAAAATGAGGAAAAGTTTTTTCTTTATAAAATATTTCTAAATATAATATAAAAAAACGGGAAGAACAAAAACACATTTGCAATACCGTTTGGCTCTGATTGATTAGAAAAAATAGACGATTTTGCTGCAAAAATTGTGACGTTGGTATGTGTATACCTTGTTTTATAGTCTAGCATACTCAGTTGAAACTTTGAATACTTATAATTTGTTATTCCTAACTTTAAAAAAACTCATAACTATTGCTTGTATTTTTTTAATATGAGCTACCCAACAAATTTAAAAAGGAAGAAATAGACATTTTATTGGACTGGGAAGTAATACATTCTTTAAAGAAATCTACAACAAATGCAGATTCCTGTCCATTTCTCCTTTAAGCGCTTATTAAAGTTTCACAAAAAATTCACAGATAAATAACGATTTGTCTTCTTATAAACACGGATGTAGAATTGACTGGTTAAGGTGATAAATTATGTTCACATAATGCACAAAATCACTGAAAACTTTAACAAAAATTTTTCGATCACTTTTCTATTATCAGTTTTTTGCTTTTCTTTAATTTACAGCATTTACATATTTTCGATTTTTTTTAATGCACTTTTTGTTAGAATTAAAGACATACCACTTGGACTAGCCTGGAAGGACTCTTTTCCCGAAAACGCGGTCATAATATTCCTTTTGAAATGCGCCCACGGGCAATTATGTTGAATATCAAAAATTTATATTTTAGCCATTGGATGGTAACACAGTAGAAATTCTCAAGTTCAAGTGAAATAGGAAGGTAGAATCGCCAGGTTTTTATTAGTAAAAACATAAGGGGAATTTCATCCATAATCTTTACTACCTGATAATTTGTTTGATTTATGGTATCTGACCGCAGCACTTTTTTGATGGTAAAAAACCTATTTTAAGTCGCTAACTGCTCTAATTAAGTATTTAATATTTATTTATTCATTTAATCAACAAGGATGGTGTTATAGACTTCATACCTTACGACATAATTTAAGTAATTATTTACTAAAGCAAAAAATAATTGTAATAAAGTAATAAGTTAGATATTGCCAAAAGATAATTTAAACCAAAACATAATACTAAATCATTGGTACAAGTACCTAATAGATATTTCGTTTCTTCTTTGTATTGGAATTTTCGTTGCAAAAAACAGGACGATTTAAAAATAACATTTTAGCTTTTATATTAATATATTTTCTCGGCTCAAGAATTCTTAAGAAATTTGTGGAAGTCTTGAAAATTTACACCCCTCACCTATTGATGGCAATTGCTTATAAATGGCTAAATTTTCCATCTCTTTCTTGAAATCTTCTAATCCAACTTCTATCAAGAGACTATAGTAACTAGGTAAGATTAAATTTTACAAGGAAACTAGACCGATTGTCTTGCCTAAAAATATAAAAGATTCCTGCAAAACTTTAACATACTTAGGAAAAATAATGAATTGCAGAATGTTTATGAGGGTCAAGAAAGATGCTTTTTGGTTTTATAAAGTGAGCAAAACGGATCTATACTGAAATCGCAAAATGTAGGGAACATGGTACATGGTATTTCCTGTAACAAAATTTCTCAGAGTGTTAACTATTTACATATAAATTTAAATATGATATATTGAAGTAAGTCTCATAAAGTTCTTTATCTTTACATTTGTAATGATCTATGACTTTATATGTACGCAATTTAAGGGCATTTGAGCAGAATCAGTGCGTGCTAATAGTCAAATTTTTATAACTTTCAAAATTGTATTCAATTCAACACTGAGCTAATTATGTGTATTCTATGCCAAAAAATATTCAAACTATGGCAGATCTAGGGTCTTAGTTCAATTTATGACCTTCTAAAAGGCATATATATAAATATTTTCCAAATTTTATAACAAACAGCCAATGCAAATTTTATTTTAATCAGCATAGGATTATTTGCCTTATTACGCATTTAAAACTGAACAGATGTAGGTAATCTAATCAACATGGATTAAAGTAATGGGTGGTTATTCCAATCTGTAGATTATATATACTTTAAAATCTCTTATTTCCTTTAAGTGATTAATTCCTGATAGCTTTCGATTAAATGCTCAAATCCCAAGGTAAGCATTCCTTTCTATTTTAAGTATTTTTATTTTATCAGTAATTACCGGGATTGTCATTATAGATGATATCTTATTAGAAACAGTCTCAATTATCACCTGATAGGCTAAACGCATATAATTCCTCTTTTATTGAATTCATAATAAAGAGCATTTGATACGAATTCAAGGCTTGGGCATATATTTTCAAATTTAGGAGTTATTTTGGGTATAAGCAATGTAAACAATTAATTTGAAGTACTTATTTACGAAACAATAGTGAGTAAATATGGCCTTCTGATTTTTTGCAGCAAACATAAATTACAATAAACATTAAAAAATAAAATAACTCTTTGTACATTTCTGGGGTTGGCCTTGTTTTTGAAATAGCTGTGCTTGGATTTAATTTGGTTGGTCTTGATTTTGATCTGATTGTAGCTATCCTGG
This sequence comes from Dasypogon diadema, assembly GCA_006980735.1. NCBI lineage: Eukaryota > Metazoa > Arthropoda > Insecta > Diptera > Asilidae > Dasypogon > Dasypogon diadema. The sequence continues at coordinate 73,828 of QYTT01091468.1, forward strand.
AAATGGTTGCATTCTCAAGCAGTGGTCTGACAAGTGAGTTACATAATGGTAGTGTAATTTGAAGTTCAGAGAAATATTTGATATGTGAAATAAAATCTAATTTCGGGCCAAAAATAACACCCTTCTGAAAAAACGACATGACTTCGCATTTATTGGTATTGAACTCCAGATCATTGTTCCTGCACCAAGTATAAAATATATTTAAGTCCGCTTGAGGAGAAACACAGCCACTGATATTATCAATAAATGAAGATATTTTCATATCATCAGCAAAAATTAAAACTATGGACTGCTTCAAAAGACTCACATTGTCGCCAATCGAAAAAATAAAAATAACTGGACCAAGGTGTCTCTCCTGGGCACCCCAGATATGCCCTTACAGCTCTTGAGTTGTAATTTTTTTGTAAAATTATAATTCAAAACTTTCTACCATATTCCAAAACATTTAAATCGAATTCGTATCACTCCGCCTGATCTGACTTCAACATCATTACTGAAATTCCCCAACTCTTCAATCCACATTTAAAAGATTTAAAGAAAACGGAAGAATCATCTTATAATCATTGTTGAATTCTACTCATCAGTGCACTTGTGATTTCGATAAGGAAAAGCTCTTGAGTTTTCAAAAAATTTAAAGATAGATTAGATGTAAAAATTTACTGCGTCAATCTCGTATCGAAAAGCATTTAATTTATTCACACGTAATTTTTCATTTATTTAATATTATTCGAACCAGATAAATTTATTTCGTTAAAAACACATCGGAAGGTCGCGATTTGATATCTTCACACTCTCTTAATCGATATTAACTTTCTGATGTGAAGAGCCTTTAAGTTTACAATAGCTCTCGCAAAGTCCAATATTTGGCCTTCATGCCCGATTGGGCGTCCAGTGATAGGTCTCCATGAGACAAACAAAAAATTGTTCAGGAGAGGGAGGTTTTCGAGATACCGATACAACAGTAAAGGCCGTGTAGCTCATACTAAACATGATACGTGTATGAGTCTAATGTCATATCATAGAGAACACTGGTGCCTTTTAAATGAGTGCCGGTCCACTCTCTTGCTCTTCTTCGATTAAAAACTTCAAAATTTTTAAAATCAAAATTTTGATTTATTACTCTTTTTCACATAAATACACAAATTTGTCGAAAAAGCTGTAATTAACATGCAATTTTCTTGCATAATTTTGTTTTAATTCGTTTTCGAAATCACCCCTCTCGAAGCCGACCCAATTCTGCGTCCCTTACTATGAACAATAATAAAATGAGAAATTTTCGGAAGGACAATTAAGGTAATTCTACCCTATGAAGAACTGCGGAACCATCGTTAGACATTACTTCGGGGCGGGAACCCTTTGTTTGGGATCTCCGAGAATTAAAAGGGGAGGGGGAGGGAGAGCTTATGTGGATTCAGAATTATGCAAGAAAAGTGTATGTCACTCAGCTTTTTCCGAGAAATTTGCGTAGTATTCTAAAACGAATTGAAAGCTTTTATTACAAAAATTACAAAATATTATCTTAATGTATAATTCATCTTCATTTATTTATTTATCATTATTATAGCTTTTTCCTTGCCATTGCTACAATGCGAAAGAGTGTGTCCATAGATTGCAGATAGCAGGATAGCCACTTGGTTTGAAGGTCAGATGCGAATATATCAGAATAAGTAACGGCGGACAATTCACTACATGCTCACTATATTTTTTTCTCTTTTTTTTCTTTTTTTTCTTTTTTTACGGTGCAGCCAAAGCTCAGGGGATGTCCTATGATGGTACCCACAGCTTTGGCGGAAAGGAAATTTAGTATGAGGAAAGGGGTTAGAAGGTTGAGCGGAAGTATGGATGCATATTCTACTCAAAATAACTGCGGCCTATAATCGACAGGAAAAACAGAAGATGATAGTTTGTTCCATATTCGTAAAATTCGGTTCAAGAAGGATTCTCGAAACGTCACTGTTCTAGGACTTGTCACGAGGACGAAAGGATGAATGCGGATCGATCCGCGGGTATCACGAGTAGGAATTGCTCTACAAGGAATCAGACCAGAGATTTCATTGGAACAATGCCCATTCTTCTCCACATTTAGGGTCTAAACCAATTATAGCTTCTTTTGTAGCTCTATAAGTAGTTCCGATTTAGCTTTTGATAATTCCAGGTCACGACTTGAAATTTTTAGCTCGTTTTGCTCAATTAGATGTGGTTCATTTTGGACATTTTTGTTCGTACTTGATATTTTTCGATGTTCCTTTATCTTCCTCGATTTCTTCTTTTCAATACAATTGAAGGATCAGAAATTCTCAAACCTTCTTTTCTGAAAACGGCTTTTCTAACAGAAGTTTCATCTGAATACTTAATTTGTTCATTTTTACCTTTGCGAAGACCAACAATTATAGTTTTGCAGAAGTTGCATTCTTTAGGATGATATCAGGGTTCAAGCCGCCGTACAGGAACTGAAGTTACAACTGGGTTCTGATAGCTTGGAAATTAAGACTGGTATCATACAATGTCTAAATTACTTTTTCAACACCTCTTTCGAGACGGTTAGAGTGATCATAAGATGGCGTCCTTTTTAGTTCAGTCCTTAAGCTCTTCAGATTCTATGCTTCGATTTTCTTAGTTACGCTGTTTCTATAATTACCACGGTCTCAAATTTCTCAGCACTATTGAAGGTCATCGAAAAATGTACTAATGTGAAAATAGCTTTAATAAAAAAAATCACATTTTAGCAAAATTCATATAAAATAATTTATTAAAGCGTACAATCCTTACATACTGATAAATTCCTTATTAAAATATATTATAATAACTAAAAACTAATAATTACTAGAAGCCGCTTCCAAAAAAGCGGACGATCTTCTTTGAACTGTTGAATTTGGTAACTTTTTAATCGCTATGGGATCATTCCAATCCTGCTCTTCGGCCGAACCAAATAAAACAAAAATGAGATTTCCAACAATAAAGATACCAGCGGAAATAAAGAAAACTATTTGCCACAGTGATTGATTATGCTAAAAAATATAAAATATGATATTAAAATTTATGCATATCTAGTGGATATGAGAAATTAATTACCTCGTCTTTAACAATCAATCCAACAACGAGGGGCGAGATAATACTTATTCCTGCACCCATTCCATTGGTTATGCCCATCATAATACCAGCATGATTTGGCGCCAAATCAATATGATTCAGGCTAGAACCTATTCCTGCAGCTGCATTAAAACCAACAGCAATAATTAGAGTAATGACGGCAATCGTTGTATTTGATTTAGTAACAAAGGCCAGTCCGATTAAGGCACATGCTGGAACACACGTTCCAATGGTGTTAAAGAATTTCCGTAATTTGCTCACAGACATCACCTCTTTATTATATAGAATGTCTCCAATGAATACAAAGACATAACTCAATACCAACATTGCAAAATAAGGTAGAGACGACATAATTCCATTCTTCTTAATATCAACTTCAAGAACGGCGTGCATGTACGTTGGTATTTCAGCTAGAAGTACAATAAAACCCCAACCATTACTCATTATTGCAACCAAGAGTGCCCAGAACGGCTTTGATCTGAAAATTAGAAGCCACGGTGTTGGAATGTGCTTTTTGTGAGAGTCTTCTGAAAGGCCTAGAGATGTCTGAATATATTGAAGTTCCTCCTTTGAGATTGTTTTGTGCTCTGAAGGCCTGCTACTTCCAATCAACAGCCACACAATACTCCATAAGATACCCATTGAACCTGAGATATAAAATATTCCAGGCCAACCTAAGGTTGATGATGCTATTGACCCGCTCACTGCCAACATTACTGCTGTCCCGAATGTAACACCAGAATAACAAAACATCCCTAATCGAGGCCTTTCTTCTACAGGTACCCATTGCGCAATAAATGAATGGACCGAAGGAAATAACATCCCTTGTGAAAGACCTTCACAGATTCGAAGTGCTAAAAGAGCTTGCCAGTTTCCAATCGAAACCACAATTGGTGTCAACGTTGTAAAAATTGACGCACCTAAAATTCCGCATAATAACAGGAATTTACTGCCATATCGCGTGGATAAGTGTCCTCCTGGAACTTGATTCACAATATATCCCCAATAGAAACTGCTAAGGATCATGGATTTTGTCTTTTCGCCCCAATCGAATATCTAAAAATCTGATCAGTTAATTATTGAAATATTTTGAAATAGATTTTGTTTACCTGGACATCTGGATTTTCACTTCCCTTGTCGGTCATTGCCACAATGCCTATGTTTAGATTTACTCTTAGAGAGTATGCTATTGATATCCCAATAAATATAGCGAGGCATTGAATATGACGTACTCCAAGTCCATACTCTGAACAAATAAAAAGAATTAGAAATCAGTATACAGTTGTTTTATTCAACGTCTCCAAGAAAACGATTGTTAAAATTTGCAAATAGTTAATAAATTACTATTTTGGACTAAACATAATTTGTACACGACTTTGACGCCATGTCCTAGATGATACCAGATACCTGTAAATGAGTACTTAATTACTTTGCAACTAAGATTATTGGATATCTGAACCCCTAAGATGTTCAAGTTAGAAGAGTTTGAAATACTCACTCCCCATTGACACAGAAGGATGGTGGGGGATTTGGAGTTGATTTGACAGAGACCATACAGTTTTGGATGCGTTAAACACGACGCGATTTGCCCTGCCTAAGGCAAGAATTTCTCCATGCCGCTGTTAAGCGATCCAATCCTGCATACTCCATTATTATCAGTGGTGTTACCACAAGAGTCAGATTCAAATGAGTACAGATTTAACCTGCTGCATACGTACAGTTAAAAAAAAAAAACAAACAAAATTATGTAATTTTAGTAGCTGAACTACTGAAACTTTCCTGCAGTAGGGGAGACTGTAACGCCACAGGAAGCAAAATGGGCTTATAAAAATTAAATAATTATCGGTCGGTAATCATTTGATTTCATTGGCACGTAAAATTTTGCCAAAGAAAATATATTTTTATTTTTCCAAATTTTGGCAAACTGTGAAGGTGTTGGAAGAGAATTATTAATGAAAATTGGGATATCAAGAATCATAAACAGTAAGAGTTTGAAGAATTTTGGCGAAATTCCATTCCATCCGATTGTATTAGACTTTATTAAACGACTGATTTAATAAACCTCTTCACGATCTATGCAAGTGAAACCAAAGGCATCATCAAGTTTAGCTTAGTCAGCTTCATCAGAAAACTTTGCCTAATTTGCAGGCATAAACATTTGCCTATATTTTTGTGCAAGTCGTTAGTATTTGAACATCATACAATAATTTTGTGACTCAACATGCGTTGCTCTTATATATATAAAAGTGTCTCATCAGTAAAGGCCATTTTGAAATACTTTTTTTGAAAAACGATTTTTACGAAATGTGCAAAAGTAGAGCAACTGCTGGGCCCAATATCTTTTTAAACCTCCATGAACAAAAATTATTTATATTTCACTAATTTTGTTCATAACTTTCATAAAAATTTTTGTATTATCTGCACTTCTTAAAATTTAACTATTCACCATCTCGTAAAAATATCTTTACAAGTTTTCACAAGCATTTACCACGTACTTTTCGGGTTCTGAAAAGTTTCCTTTGAATCCTTAGTAATAATGGTCATATTTCCAACACTTGTTTCTTTAAATACTCAGAAAATTTGAAATTTGCGCATAAAATTTTATTTCATTTCATAAAATTCTCAAAACAAATTTAGTTCACTCCGTTCGACTAGGTTGCAACATATTAACTGAAATTCGTAAACTGTTCAATCTGCATTTATAAGATTTAATGGAGACAATCCAATCACCCTACACTCATTGTTAAATTCTGTTCGGTTCCGATAAGAAATAAGAAATGACTCTTGAGTTTCCAAAAATTTTGAAGATGGTATTACGTGAATATCATATCAAGGCAGCTTAAATTTGTTAACACGAAATCTCTAATTTATTTAATTTTAATCGAATCAGATAAATGTATTACGTTAAAAATATGTCCGTACCGTCTTACTTAATGTCTTCGCACTTCTCTGCTTGATATCAAATTACTGATATGCGGCATAGGCATTCGCAAGTTTACAATTGGGTTCTTGAGAAATGCCTGAAATAAGTGTGTCATAAAATTTAATTTTCCATTAATATCCAAGTTATCAATATTTACACTATATAACTTAAGACCGGACAGCCGCCTGCTTGCCTGAAATTGAAACACTTTAGATTCATTTATCTGCTTTAATATTAAAATTAAACAAGTTTCCATTAATAAAAATGTTCGAATTATCTAAATAGTAATTACTATTATACTTTATTTAGTCCTTTAGAGATCACTGTCCTGTTACACCAACAGTCCTAGTGGAGAACCAGAATACCTCTATAGAGAAAGCTTTGATTCGATTTTTGTTGGGATTCTACTAATATAGCGTTCGCAGATTTATTTAACCCAAGGGCAAATAAGTTTAACCTCAGGAAACCCGCAACTGTGTTTGAACAAAGCGCAAATATATTTAGACCTGCATTATTAAAATTAAATTAAATTAAACCTATAGGAAATATATTTAAACCTTTACCAAATAAGTTTAAATTATTAGCAAATATATTTAAACCTCGGTAAAATTTATTTATATAACTTAAATACTCCATCATAAGATATTTTTGCAAAATTATCTTCATTTTGATGAAAACTGTGATTTTATTGCATGGTTTGTATTCAGATTTTAAGCTTTAAAGTTTATAGGTAAATGGTTAATGCAAATGGTAGCCTTTTGCTATCTTAGTTAATGAATAAAACCATATCTGTGAGATATCCTTCCGCTACCTTAGGGCATGAACTATTCCTTGTAGTTCCGCTAGTTTCCTGTTCGTCTTCCATCCCTTTTGCTGGGTATTACCTTTGTTACCAGTTATAATTTAACAATAAAGAATTCTGAAAATATAATTCATGCCTCGCAGGATAAGTAAGCATTTCTGAAACTCACACATACAGGTTTCAGGAAGACTTTACCTTACACATTACCGAGAGGCTTACTTCATCTGTCAGTAGGGCCTATGCTTATATAAGGAAGTGCCCAATATTCATTATTACTTTTACCCTCACTCGTAGCGGACTTGATTGGAATGTAACTCTGCACAAAGGACGCGATGCCAGTGGTTAACGTGATTCTGAGAAGTGTATTTTCGAAGGCATTGCATATTATAGAAAAATTGGATTAACTTGCAGAAATTATTAGATTAAAAATAATTTCCAGCCCCATCTTTCCCGAAATTTGCTTCCCGCTGTGCTTTGTGCATTACAGACTCGTCGGGCGAACTTAGGCAATACCGTAAAAAAATATATATAAGTAAATATATTTTTACAAAAATCTATGGATAGTTAAACAACACTACTAATAGCTGAAAATTCAATCCGATCAGTGGGACATTTACCCAGAAAGAGTTGAGTTTCCTCATCTAGGACAATGACTCTCAATGAATCCAAAATTGTATAAAATTGGAGAATACGTAACAAGTGAAAAATTCCTATTGTTTTGCTATATTATTAATTGGCTTCTAGCCGAAATGAGAAAGTTTCCAATCATTCAGGTTTGAAAACAAAACACAACCAGACTTGTTTACAAACAAACGAATTACTTTACACCCCAGGCTGATATGGGCCCAATACAATACTCACTTTACAATTATTTATTTACTTCACAAACAGACCAACAGCTTTGATTGCAACAGCAATTGGTGAGATAATAGAAAGTGTCTGGGATTAATAAAAAAGTGAAGTTATAACCATAAATAACAAGAATTTATTTAGTATAACGTCTTGTAATGTAAAGTCATTCTGCTACTGAGACAAATTTGTGCTCGAAAAAAGAGTCCCTCACTAGTGGCCTTCCTCCTCCTGAAGTCTAAGTACATCAGCCTTATTCATGAAATAGTAGCTCGGCTGACGGCCTTTCAGATCCTTAGTAGTCCTATTGGCGCCGTTCCGTATCAGGATTCGACATATCGTCTCCACAGCACTGATCCCCATGGCGTAATGAAGTGGGGTACGTTCCAACTAGAAAATAAAAAAAAAGTAAGTGATAAAATGATAAACGTGGACGGGTGATAAAATATTTTCGATCGTACATTGTCACCAATTTGTAAGGCAGCAGGTGCAATATTGACAAGGTGTTCAACGATTTCCTCGTTCTCCTTAAGTATAGCAATGTGCAAAGCAGTTCGACCTGCAAATATAAAAAAACAATGTTTTGTCATTAAAGTGTACAGAGATACAGATCGAAACATAATCTGAAAAAAAACACTTTCATGTGGAGAGAAAAATGTACTTCGTCACTAATCCTAAACACTAAGCCCGTGAAAAATGCAATTTTTCAGGTGGCAATAAACTGATTACGATAATCGCTTTTGTTTTTTTTTTTGCGCACCATTGTTTCGACTGCATAATGTTATCTACATCTAAATTTTATCGCTTAATTGTCGAGTGCCGCAATTGGAGTGCGACTTGCTTATCTGCAGAAAAAAACACGTGTATCAAGGATTTTGATGAAAGTGAAAATTTTTAGGGTGGTTTACGCAGATATTAATTCAATCAAATTATTAGATTGATTGTAACTATCAGTGTGATATTAATTTAGTTAACGTAAGAATACACATCTTCAAAAAAATATACACATTTTAGCGATTGACATAATTCACTGAAATTCAAAGAAATTCGATGATAGTCATATCATTTTATTCATGTTGATTAACTGATTTAAAAGTCGCGAGAAGGCTGTATACTTTTAATCCGATAGAATTGAGAATACATACTTTAAAATTTATCTCGCTTTGAGTTCAGTCAATCAAGAACAATAAAATGATATGATTTCTTTAATTCTATTATCTATAACTTTCTTTGGTTAATATCCATTCATCCGCATTGAGTCAACTCATTTTACTACGATTCTGCCCCAATCAAATAGGCTACTTCTATATTTTCTCCGTTTTTGTATAAATAAATAAATGCACTTTTTAAAATTTTTTTACTTAACACGTTTAACCCGGCGTGAACCACCAGTGGTTCACGAGGGAACCTTAAGAGAAAATTGCATGATAATCTATATTCAGCATGAGAAGACTCTCTTCCTAACAAAGCGTCGGGTTGAACGTATTAAAGTTATTTTTTTACGTTTTAGACGGGTACTTTCATTTCAATAACTACATAAGTAAGCAATATAGGTAGAAAATGTAGAATATAGGAACGAGTAGGAATGAGTTCTCTGTAATATTTCTCCTGCCTTTGCAAAGAGTCAAATTAAGAGTTAAGAGAATTAAACCTCTGCATTTATACGTATTTACATTCAGTGCTGTCAAATGGGAAGATTTTTTCTGTTTTGCGAGTTTTGTTTGACATCTCAAGGGTATTATAAGTTTAAGCAAGCGTTTATAACGCATAAAAATATTCATGATACACAGAAATAAACTATATGGCCGTTATTGGGAGAAGAAAAGAAATTGTTTAATAGATGTCCGTCTGTCTGTCCATCTGTCCGTCCACGAGTTATCTCGAGAGCGCCCTAAGCTAGAGAATTGAAATTTGGTACATAGATACCTTATTAAGATTGACAGATTATGTTCGTAAATGGGCCAATTTGGACAACTCCTTCATAGTGTTGCCATATGAAAACCACAGGTAGATCAAACAAAAAAATCGATATTTTTCTTCTAAAGCGAGAACACTTCGAGGCAAATATGTAGATAAAATTCGGCACACATATACTTTAGTAAAACCTAAATATCTTAGCAGAAAATGAACCAAATCGGGAAACTATTTCAGAGGGTTGCCACATGAAAATTTTATTTTTATGTCAATTTTTTTTCAAAAGTTCTTCCGATCGTCATAAAAATATGCATATATTGGTTTTCGAGGTCGCTGATTGCGAATCCAGAGTCGGATTTCTTAAATTCAAAATGGCGGATCCAATATAGCCGATAAGATTTTCTAAACGCCAATGTAATGTTGGCAAAATGACGATATATAGATTTTTGGGGTTAATGATTACGAATTTAACATTAACGCTTAAGAATTCAACCTGGCGGATTAAATATAGCGGTCGTAAATGTTAACTTTTTCAAGAGTTTCTCGATCATCATGAAAATAAGTCCATATGGGTTTTGGGAGGTCGCTGATTTCGAATCTGGAGTCAAATTTTGGAGATTCAAAATGGCGGGTCCAATATTAAAGCTAAAGGGTACGTCGACAGGTTGTGGATAATAGGACTGCCTATAGATTTGAAGGTCAGCTGCGAATACGTAAGAATAAATAGCCACGGACAATTAACTACAAACGCATTATTTTCTTTTTTCACTACGTCTAGGGTATAACATAATTGGTCTAAACGAATTATAGCTTCTCTCCTTCAAAGTATTTCAATTTTCATATGGCAATCCAGACTTTATCAAATGATTTTATCCTTGTGTATAAAATGTAGTATTAGTAGTAGTAAAATGCAGGATTGATATTGATCGTCCTGAACAAGGTTAGTTCTCTTCAAGGTACTAAATTTAATGGACAATGACCAGTGAGGAAGCCAGTGATGGTGTTTAGCTCAATCTCATTGAATGACAGTAACGAACTCGTCTACTCTGCTACGAATAAGTAATAAACCTCTTCGCCTGTATTAGAGCTAGATGACTTTATCTATTGACATTTTTCCGTATTTGCCTCTTTAAGTAGCAAATATTGCAGCCTCCAGTTTTGCATTAAGGGAAAGGTACGGAAAGCGTCTGAAAGTCACAGAAGACAATCATGTTTTGCAATTCTTGCTAGCCTGAATAATAACTTCAGAGATTTGGTAAATGTTTGTACTTACATTAGTTGTTAAATTTTATTTATAATTTTAGTAGGGTCCGTGTGCCTCAGTTTAAGAATGTAATCTTCTTAAGATCTATCTATTGGCCCTTGTTTTTTCCAGTCAGGAAAATATATCTCTAACTCTTTAAAAATGTGGGCTATGTTAAAAATGTATTCATTACTTTTTACTTACCATAGTAATTTTTTGCCATAATAAGGCGCAAGCCTTCAGATGAAGTTGTTAGCTTTCGAATTGCTTCCATATTTTCTTTGCGGATTGCTTGATGTAACTCCTCGCGATTTTCCTGAAAGTTAGAAAAATATAAATATTAATAAATAATGGACTAAATTTTACTTCCAGTAGACGATTAATAATTCGGCCGTTGTTGACAAACACCATATTTTATTGTTATGCCGTTTTACACTTTCAATTAATCGTACTACAGTTTTTATTTTATTAACTATGCTTCTACATAATATTTGAACCAAATAAATATCGCTGGGCAAAGAGCGCGCACTGTCTGCCTTAGGAGCTGACTAGTCTTTCTGTTTTTATTTGGTTGATGGTATAGGGCCATTCCACCGAAATTCAACAAATGATCCTGAAGTCACTGTCTCCAATTTTGAATTTTCAAAAAATTGCTAAATTTATGCAATTCTAGGTTTCTTCAAAAATTCATATCTTTTTATCTAGATCACGTGGAAAGACGTGTAAGGGCTTGTTTGAAAGGTACTTCTTCAAGGTATCTAACAAAAATACGTCTGTCTAAATATTGTAAAGAAAGGACAATAAGGATATCAAGAGCATCCTTTATCCTTGAATTGCAAAAAACACGTACCCTTCGATTCCTGTAAAAATTTTATATATGTTGCCTCTAATTGTCCTTTAAAACATACCAAAAATTCAGACTGGGATCTCTATGGGAACACAGTAAAGATAATAGTTGTTTCTACTTATTCCTCGAAAGTGCAGCTTTTTATGGACCTTAAACAAATGTGAAATAAAACGAATGGTTCTAAGATGTGGGAAGACGACATTCATCTTTTGAAAATACCGGTATTAACACTTCAAAACCGCTTTCTGGTCGTTCCTCAATGTCGAGCCCAAAACAAAAGCGTAGATATTATTATAAATGCAGTGAAAAAAGATCGCCGAACTACAGCAGGACAAATCACAAACGAACTACAGCAGGACAATCACATCGAACTCAAGTTTAGTAAGAAAAATTTGTGCTAATACTACTTGAAAAATACTAAAAAGGCTTGAATTCACAGGCATTTTGCACGCAAGAAGAACTTGCAAGAATCAGTCACTAAAGTCGAACTATCTTCGCAAAAACTACATGAACAAGTCAAATAAATTCTAGGAGGACGTCATTTTTCCGAATCAGGCACAGCATTGAATTACAAAAAAAAATCGAATACTCTGAAATATGGTGATGAATACTACTTTATGCCTTTATGACCTTTATTGCTTCTGAT
>QYTT01091468.1:87500-106218 GCA_006980735.1 Dasypogon diadema
GAACTATCTTCGCAAAAACTACATGAACAAGTCAAATAAATTCTAGGAGGACGTCATTTTTCCGAATCAGGCACAGCATTGAATTACAAAAAAAAATCGAATACTCTGAAATATGGTGATGAATACTACTTTATGCCTTTATGACCTTTATTGCTTCTGATCTTTATTTTTCATATTGAATTTACTTAGAGTAAATATAAAGATTCATCCACTTTTGCCTTGAGATCACAGAATTTAAAGTCACACTTTCAGCCATTTATTTATTTTTGAAAATAAAAATAAATCCAATTCCTCAATTTTTGGTAACAATCGAAGGATGAGGGTATTTTAAGTACTTCAAATTTCGGACCCTACATGCCACAATTCCTTTTTTATTGATATCGATAGAAAAAGGCTAAGGAACTTAATTCTTTTATCAATATCGCTCATTTTGGTTAAAATTTTTGATTTTTTTCATGTGACTCTGCATTAGTGTCACGCGGCCACAACGTTAAGTTTTGTAATTACTGGCCGTTTGAAACTAACTATTTTTGCTGTTCAACTTCAAATCACATTTGGTTACCTTTAGAACAGAAAATATCTAAGCCGTTACATTTTTACAGATTTCCAATAATAAAATCGTTTATATTTACCTCAAATTGCTGAATTCCTTCAAGAAATGTGGCTAAGTCGTGGAAACCACGGATACGAGCAACTTCTATTATCGGATGACCTTGATCATCCACTACATCCAAAATATGATCATATCCTTCTAGAACCATATCTTCAAACGCTTTTAGATTGCCTAAAATTAAAAATTTCTCAAACGAACTTACAAGGCATTACCTTCACAATCTTTACCTTTAGCAGCTAAAGAAATAACATAACGGTCGATATCTTTAGCGTTTGCAGGTTGACTAGCTTGAAGAGAAACATCTCTTGGTGTTCGATAGAGTTCATCTCGATAGGTGATATTTATCCCTGTGTCCTCAATTAGGCGGAACAAGCCATTACGACCATGCGATCTAGCGCAAGCAAAATGTAGCATACTTTGTCCGTGCTCATCTCTATCTTCCACAGTGGCTATGTTTGTACCGTTTGGTGTTGTAATGACATCTTCACGTAGGGGAAGATCAGGCTTTAACGGAACCGAAGATTTTGAATATATCTCATCCGGTTGTTTGTCCTGTTGTTTTGAACGTGATTTACTATAATTTTGCAAATATGCCGCCAAATATGCTACTGGATCTGGAGGGCGTTTTTCAACGATTTCAGTAAGGCCTTTAATGAGGGGATCTCCTAAAGCTGAAAAAGAGGGTAAATTAGAACAATGGCCTTTGTTACTACTTAACCGTTTTGAATATGCACAGTTTTCTTAAAGTAATGTACTTACTGCTAGCTAAATATTGACCCTGTTCTGATTTAAAAAGGGGTATTTCTAAATGACGTGCCTCCGTTTTACCTAAAAATCGTTATGAATAAGCAATCTTCAAAATGCTTATGGATTAATGATTTCTGTGTAAATATTTTCCAATGAGTTAATCAGAGATGTATAAGCTTTAGCAATCTAACTACAACTAACTATATATCTATTTTACATAATCACATTATAAAGTTATGTTTAAATACCACATCAGTACGCTGATAGTACAATTTATGTTTCAATATCTAAAAATACATAGAACCAGATTTTTCTTACATTGAATTTGAATTTTTTATGATTTTTACATAACAATACTATATTGTGTCTAAATATTCGTAAAAATGTTTAAACAAACACAAATCATCACACATCAAGACCTCTGTGTTTGACAATACAATCACAAGTATGGATATAGCCATACAAGAGATTATATTAATGCAATTTTTAAACCTCAGTGCTTATAAAATTCTAATCTAATCTAATTTAACATTATACAACTCACTTGAATACCCATCCCAAGTTTGGAATCGTTTCTATGCTGTCCACAGTGATAGTATGGAGTATGTTTAGCGCAGATTCATTAGACTTCTGCGTAAAGATCTTTCATGAATTGATCATGTGATTCTCCTACCTTACCACGAACGGCTTAATCTCATTGACCTGGCTCCCTTGGAAAAGCGACGTAAGGTTGTCGATATAGTTTTTATCCACCTGCTCCTTAAAAGTAACATTGACTCTGTAGAGCTCCGGAACAGGGTGACCTTTAGAGTTAATAATCGCAATTTGAATGGGGTTGCTCTTTTGTATGTTAACTTTTCTAGAACTACCGTTTACAGCGATCAATCACATTGTACTAAAACACCGTCTTCATCTAGCCCTATGATATTTGTCTGAATTGACTAATTTTTTGTCCTATTATTTGGCTTGGTTCTACTAACAATTACACATCTTGCATGCCAGTACGGGAGTGTAATCTTGACACATTTCTTTTGAAAATTTTGAAGTTAAATTATTCTCGCCTCCGTGCTAAGAAGTGCGCCTTCTGGGTTAGAAGGTAAACTCATTATTATTGTTATTAAAATTTCGGGCTTTCTAGTGTCGTTTTTGAAAAAAAAAGTTGATTTCCTTCAGAAAAATTAGTTCAATGAAACCTCTTTTTTCTATAAAATAAAACTTGAATTCTTCCCCTTTCGATGGATATACAGCAACCCCGTACTGTCTCCACTTTTTTAATAGTTATTAAGGATTGTAAATACATACCTCCTATTATAAGCCCTATAAGAACGAAGTGTGTATAATTGGTAAATTTTTATCTAAATCTTCGACCTGATAGCTGTAGCCTTCTCTTGTTAGCTATTATAAAAATTTACAGGAAGGCAAGAAAATCTGTTCAGATTTGTTTGCTTTGATTTGCCAAACAAAGTCAATTCAATAGTTGGCTTCGTCGTAAAGTAATCCTATGATTTATTGTTGTGCAAACTAGGTAATCTCGGTAGCATAGATTTGAAATCGGACGGGCTTATCTTCACATTACGTCACTTATTTGTATAACGAAATGAAAACGAAGATAAAGACTTGGATTCGGAGAGGCCCGAATTTTGTGTATGGATTGCAATTGTAAATTATCCTCGCCTGAAAATAAAATTAATGAATATCCTAACAACAATTTCTTTTACTAAATTGGCTTAGCACGATGAATTTTTAATATGTTAAGAGGCCAAGGGGTCTAAGGTCGACGGAACGATGCATCACTGGAGGTCTGAACTCACCACATCCAGAATAATAATAGGAAAAAATTATGCACTGAAATAAAATTTTACTACTAATCAGAAAATGAATACATATTATATTTCTAATAATACAGTCTATCACCACAACCACGATAACCACTTTTACTTCCGCTATATTTTATTGCCTCTTTGAAATAGATTGCTCATTAAATATTGCTTTAGGATTTAAGCCTTGATATCTATATATACATAAATATTGTAAATTTCACATTTTTAGTTGTCTATATATACCTCTAACTCGAAAATCTTCAACTATTTTACGCACAAATGGAAAATACTTACACAGCATGAATAAATCTTTATTTACACAAAATAAAACAATATAAAAATAATATATAATGCAATAACTACAAGCTATACGCAAATCATAGCAACGGGAGATTCTAATAAAACATAAAACGAAATATTTTAACATCTATAATTAACTTAATTTAGTAAACGGATATGAAAATTTGTGTTTTTTTATTACGTGCTTTATAAAAAAAAATTCATTACTTTTGCCTTTGCTCACTCACGTAATTAAAAAATTTTTAACATAAAAAGTCACCAAGCTTACTGCGAAATGAAGAAAACTGGATATGGTATTAGGAGAAGATTATACATAACATATATATATACACGAACATTATCCATTTAAAATGGCTCAAAGCTATTCTTTCTCAGGAAGTTGTTGTTCAAAAAGTATATAAAATGAATTTAGAAAAATTATAAATGATATATTTATGGAACGTAAATATGTATAAATACATTGAAACAATTTTATGTTTACACACATTCAATATTCATAAATATGATTCTTCAGCTAGATTACATAGCTCTCGACACTCTAAGTACAATGTAAATATAATTTAATAGTGATATTTCTATTTTGCTTCTTTGTTGCTTAAAAATTAATGTTATGCTTTTAAAATTTCTCCTTAATATGATCAATACTGATTACAACGAATATAGTTTACATATAACCTCCAGAAAATATACTGCGGATCATTAGACATAAAGGAGAACAAATCCACAATTTAGAAGCCTGCAAGCATCCCCTACTTGCTTTCGTAATATGATTCATACTAGGATTTAGAAGAAAACTGATTTTGACGTCTATTAAGGAATTTCGGAAGGTTCCAATGCATCATTGATGCAAATTTAAATATACGCCTATAATATCTTATGTCGTGGAATGATACTTTTCAGCCTATAAGTTAATATTAACAGATAGTCGATATCAATTCACAGCCTAGAATATTGAAAACATACTTGTAGTATGTTAATATCTAAATTAAAACAAATAAAAATATAAATTGATTAACATTTCCTAAATACGAATAAAGTATATTTGCGTAAATATCCACAGCCATATTGATGATGATTTCTCGCTGCTGAATAGCAAATTTTTAATATAAGAACGAGAATCTGAAATATTTATTTTAACATGAGAGTATATTTTAACATGAGAGTTTTGATGGTAATGAAAATGAAAAGAAAATGAAAATGTTTAATCCAAAAAAAACTGTAATGGTGGAATAATAAGCTACAAAGAAAATTATTCAAATTTTATAAAAAAAAGCAAGGAAGAGAATAGCTTTAAGTCACTTACGGACGACATGCATTAAAAATAGAACAAATATCGACAAAAACAATTTTTTACTAACCTATTACTAGTGAAAAGAAGCTCATTCTCAGAAGCAGGAAAAAATTAATAAACTTATATATTTACAGCTCACAGTAATTACTATCAAAATTGTAAGAATATTTTGGTTTATCGCTTTCCAATAAAAAAACACACTTATGCTAGAGGTTTAAAATTAATTTTGATTTTGGCTTGGCTTAATTTTCCATAAAACTGTTTTTCTTCCTTCTAAAAATCTTCACAAGCGTAGCTGCTATTTGTTTCGAGTTTGTCAGCGACATATCTTTTTCAAGTTGCAAAATATTCGTAACAGCTGTACAATAATCCTGAAAAATTCTCAACTCTGTTATTCCAAGACTTTGCATATTAACGAGGCGAACAGTATCATTGTTCTTGTAGTGTATCAGATTTAAACCCCGAACCAGGCAAAGATGTTTCAAATTTTCAATTTCCTTTGCTAAGTGATGTAACTCCAAAACTGTACACAATTTTAGTCCAGTGCCCAAAAATGTTGGACGCGATGTAAGACATCCCAGAAGGTAACTCCCATGAAAATGCAACTTATCGTCCAAGTACATTATAGCGCGCCCAGTTTTAGAGTAAATATAACCAATATCTCCAGGGCTATCTGTTGGAGTACTCACGACAATACGTAGATGTTCTTGTACATTTATCCAAGCAGCCAAATCACCCATATTACTAACAAATACCCCTCGACCATAGGGCCAGTGCTGTCCATTGAGTGCTAACGATTCAGCTTCCTGTTGCGGGTCGGAATTATCAAGAAGTGGAACAAGAAGTTTGGACGCTGCCAAAATTGCTCTTATTTCGGACGCATTTTCAAGGACTTCATTCATAGTATAATATACTCCTGCTTCTTCCTCTCCAATTGCTTTAGCAAACTCTGTACTCAAGATCTTTTCTATTAAAACTCTTTCAGCTTGTTCTAACTGTCCAATGTTTAAATTTAGTGGCAGCTCAAAGTCGTCTAAATTTCTACAACATTCGACAAACGAATAAAGAATATATTTGCCAGGTTCGTCTATATTTAAATCGATGTAAGTCGTCGGTTTTCCCTGCATAATAGGGAAGTAGAACATCCTGGGATGGGGAATAAAATCTTGGCTGAGATTCATACAGTGCATGTCTTTAATTACGGGCACAAGAAGCTCTTGAAAGACAACAAATACATCAAAATCCGGTGCAACAACACCTCCATTCAAATCTTCATCAGTTTTCCTTTCTTTGGTTGACTTTTTCATAGCAGGCCAAATAATATCAAATAAATTGTGATCCAGTCTCGTTTGACGATATTTGATTTTATCGAAAACGCTTCGTTTAAGAAATTTGGCAAGATAACTTGTTACTGATAATCTTAAAGAGGAAGCACTTCCAGGCGTAACAGAACCTAAAGTATCCCATGATTTGTTTGGCTCATGAATCAACCGAAAACAACGTTCCAACGTCGATAGGATATCTGGATCGTCCAAGAACCTTCTAGCACTATGAAGATCATCCGGTACTGAAGTTGGTGAATGCATTAAATAAAACTTTTGAAGTGCAATAGTACAACAATATGTTTTCTTGTAACAGTTTTATCTTAACATATTTATATAAGGGCTGCAAGAATGTAAAACGTAAATGATCTGGGATTTTATTCAAAGTAAATATAATCAAGTAAGATTGGCTCTTTATAAAAACCAAAACAAGTAAAATCATCTTCTGTTTTTCCTCAGGGATACAGGCCGCAACTATTCACAGAATGCACAACGTATCTTCATTCGACATCCTAATTTCCTACTTTCCTACTTTCCTTTTCATCAGGGCTGTGCTATAGTATCATAGGGTATCCTCTTAGCTTTGGCTATACCGTAAAAAAATACTCTTCGCCATTGCTATTTTTTAAATTAATGCAGAAAATGCAGAAAATAAGGCAGCCCGCGAGAGAAAACAGCAGATACAGTCTACGATCATAATTAGTGCCTATATAGTTTCAGTGAGAGTGTATCCTGAGACCCCATACAACGAATTTGTAGTCTTAAGCAAAGATTGCCTGATGTCGACTCTACACATTTTAGTAACGGAATTTTCAAAGTGGTTCGGAGGGGAGATCTCAATGTAACCGGAAGCAAATTGTTGGTAAGGACGTGCACTGTATCCGTAAATGGACGAGAAGTAGCTAGAAATTCATGCACTGGATCGTAAAAATCGAAATACAAGCGTAATTTAAGTCCTTTAAAATCTTTTTTTCTTCTGTTTTTAAAAGTATGCTTAGGACACTTTCAAAATGAACCAAAATAAAGCCTATTTAGTAATAATATTTACACAAAAAAATACTCAAACGTTTTATAAAACATAAATAGAATAAATATTGAAATAGATTCAGCACCAAAGATTTTATTCCTCTTACAAATGAACCTATTTTTAACTCAACGCACGCTCTTGCTCTCTACATAAAATATACTATACGATGAAATTATTTATGCAAACTCTTTTATCGATTCGGTATACACGTGTTGCAACCGAATTCCTTTCCATTCTATTGTTAGAAATACTTGATATAATATTTTCTTTTGGAGATATTTCCTACTTTTCCACCTTCAACCAACAATTTAACAATTAGGAATTTAGATATTGGTAACCAATCAGGGTAGATTTCTAGTACTACTGACTCCATAACAGTTGCATTACTCAGAAAAAATTGTATGTGTATAAAACACAAAATGACTGAATGAACTTGAGCATTTACATTTTATTTACACTTTGTGTATGTAGTGAGTGAAATATTCTCGCATTATAGTATATCAAAATTGTAGTATTAGTATACATCCGAAAATTATCATAAATCATTCGAGAGACAGGAATAGTACTGCTAAAATTTATTTTACACTCTGTAGCCCGTTCAGTAATTAAGCAAAATCACAATAACATGTTGTTGCACTAAAACTCTTCAAAAGCACTAAAATGTAAAAAGTTTCCAGAAAAAACAGTAAGAACAAGTTTCCAAAAGTACAATAAAAAGCTGTTACGGTGTAATTTCTCAAGAAAAAAACACTAAAATTATTAGAAAAACTAAATAACTACCTTGATCACTGAGCATTTTCTCCTCAAGATTCTCGTCCGCACCGAAAGCCTTTAACAACTGCCTGTGACTGAGAATGTTTTTCGAATCCTCACTATTCCTATAGAACTCTGCAGTGTTTCCAAGCTGTTGATATTAAAAATTAATCAGAACGCGTTTAACTTTCACGCGACAGTATTGATTGCTTTTTATTATGTCCAATAAAAATTAACCTACTTTGTCAGTTGCTTTCGGATTCGATCCTAAATGGGTTAGAAGATTGTAGAAATGCCCATTGTCATTAAGTGTGGCTGCATAATGTAGAGCGGTACGGCCGCTGTCATCTACGGCACTTGTAGTCTCAGGGAAACGACCTCCTAGATATCGAACTATCCCTATAAAAGAATTTGGTTAAGGTCACTATATTGAGGACACCTGGTGTTATTTTTAAATATTTACAGCCACATGTACACAATTTACCTGCATGACCAAAAATAGTCGCTACGTGAAGTGGGGACGCTCCATGGGGTGAAATTTCATCTTTGGCAATGGCAAATTTTCGTCTATCTAAGGCCGCTTGCAGTTCACGAAGATTTCCTTCTCTAGCTGCTTGATGTACTCGCCTAATTTTGCTCTAAATTTCAACCGTGAACTATTACAATTATTAGGAACTATTCGAATTTTACCATGTATGCTCGCACATTATCCAGGAATGCCTGAATTTCCGGTTGAGAAGAACGAGCTCCCAATAACTTCTTCCCTTCTCCATTTAAAACTAAACTTGCCAGTTGCTCCATATCACCTGCATCTATTACAGATTGTATACGAGCTTCCTGTGAAGAAAAAAATATAAGGAATCTTTACATTGGAGATCTAAATTCTTACCTGTTGTAAATACTTATAATATAGGTGCAAAAAACATAAAAGTAAGAATATCTATTAAAGCATATGTGCACACTGTACGGTAGTACAACTGAAAGAGCCCTTTAAGAAAAATCCAATCCAAAGTATTGGAGCATACTCTAAACCCTACACGATAAGCACTTCCCTGAATTGGAGCTATCAAAGTATGGAAGAAAAAAGCTCTTGAATAGAACATGAAATACCCCATTCCTTCTGCGGTATAAATGTAATATTTCATGTTCGATTTGCAGCTTTGTTCTTTTTGAATTTTGTACAAGCCATAATATGTTGTTATGCCTCCAGCATTTCCACATAATTTAACGTACTCGTGTAATGAAAATTAATATATTGTGTAAATATTACATGTTTTTTGTAAATACAATTAGTAATGTAGTAATGTTTACAGTTTCAGGGATGGCTATACTACAGCCTGAAATGTTATGAACTTCCAGAATCCTTATTTTATTTAATATCGCTGCTTAACCCATTAATAGTCAGATAGTTAGATATGTGCATAATAAAACAAATACTATGCTTTGATTAGCCGACACATTAGTAATTATATTTTACTGGGGCTGCTGAATAACATGGATAACACATTTTGGCCTCACAGAGAAAAAGCGTGTATACAGCGTCGTGACCAACAGTTTTCCACATTTGATACATTAAATTCAAAAATAATGAACAAAAACTTAAAACTAAACAAAAAAATAGATGAAATATTCAAAAACATAAGAAAAATTAACAATGATAAAATTAACAATTCAAAAGAAGAAAATGAAATCATCAAATGAAAAGCAATAGAAAATGAAATAATAAATCCAACGAAATGAAAAGATGATTAAATGACGAACTCAAAAATGTAAAAAGAGCAAATTAATCTGAAAGGAAAGAATAATAAAAAATATTAGAAAGATAAGGACAAGGATTGGACCACAATTTGGGTGAATTCCCCTTGAATCGGTAGATTTCGCGTAATAACGCCAGCTCCAAAGCTGCCTGAGTCAGATCAATTCTCCGAAATAAAATCGAGAATCAATTTGTCTCCCGCAAATGCTGGCTTCAAAGCTGCCTGCTTCAAAAGTCGTATAGCTTCAAAAACTGCTCCTGTTGAGTCCATAAAACATACCTGAATTAAGTTCGATAATAATGTCGATATCAATAATTGTGTAGATATCTATAATTATGAGCTTTCTGGGATGAGGTTCATCGTCTAAGTCCTCCCTCCTAAATTTATCTATAAATTTTTCTACTGAACGTGCAAATATCATGTCCGAATGTTTTGTTCGAATTTTCAACCACCTATCGCATAGCATGTTCTGACTGAAACTTGAATAAGATAGAATAGCAGAAATGCATTTTTCATTATACATTCTGACACAAGACTGATTTGAATAACAGGGGCTTAGGGAAAACCCTTGAAAAGATTATAATACTATGGGTCAAATTTGCCAGAGGAACTTTCTCTACGTCTTTTTTTTTAGCAAAACGAAAGATCAAGAAAAAAATAATTTAAAA
Organism: Dasypogon diadema; assembly: GCA_006980735.1. Lineage (NCBI taxonomy): Eukaryota > Metazoa > Arthropoda > Insecta > Diptera > Asilidae > Dasypogon > Dasypogon diadema. The sequence goes on from QYTT01091468.1 coordinate 97,799, forward strand.
TTTCATGAAAATCATACGAGATACTTTACATCATCTACATGTATCCTTCCTTCAGACTGAACTTGATTGTCATCCGGTTCTCCTTGAACGACTCCCTGGATTTCCAATGCGGGTGATGGTGATCCCTCGTTCTTGTTCCCATTATGTAACGTTTTGTCAATATATCCATTTACTAAGGATTGCACTTCTTCTACCTGTTCGGAGAAATTTTTAAATTCTTCTATAGTAATATTCTTAACAAGACCATATAACAGATACAGTATTACAATCAACAAAAGTATTGAGGAAAGCCTTTGTGAATAAAGTAAATTGTACAAAAAAGCAGCCGGCGGCAAAATTACCCATGTACATTACACTGCACAACAAAATTTTATTTTTTGTCTGTAAATGGAATAAAACGAATTTTTTTCGACAGTCGTTTTTGAGCGAATTCTAGAACTATAGCTTGTGTCTTGTCATCACATCACGTTATTTTTAGAACATGAAATGTACTTTTTACAGTATATATATATAGAAACAAATGTGGGTGTGCAACATGAAATATGTAAAAGTAAACATTTTTTCGAACTTTGAAATGATTTTTATTTTGCAAACATACAAAAACATTAGGACCTTATTATTAAACTGCAAAAAAATTTATTTCTACTTATTCTTTTTATTAAATTTTTATCGCTTTTTCCTTTTATGATTAGATTTACTTTCTCTCAATAGTCTCCCAACATGGTTGCATTCCATCTTCCTTGGTATCACTTTTCAATTTCACTAATATCTTGGTGAAATCTCTCATCCTGCTCATCAGATACGGTCCCTAAATTTTCCGGAAAGAAATCTAGGTGCAGAAAATGCAATTTTAGAGATATGTGGCACCCTAGTTCTTTGTAATTTTTTATTAAATTGTCAACAAGTTCTTTGTACTTTTCAGATTTTTGTTGCCAAGAAAGCCATGAATCGTAGATTTTAGAGAAGTCCAGGCCGCTCACAGCATCGAAGCCTTCGTCCTTTAGTTTTCTTATTTGTGGACCCACAAATATGCCTTCTTTCAGTTTAGCATCGCTCATCCTTTGAAATTTTTGTCTGAGATAGCGGAAGCTGTCGTCATTTTCGTCTAAAGCCTTAATGAAGTTCTTCATCAAACCCAGTTTGATATGCAGCGGTATATCCCAACTGCATTTCCATTAAAGTTTTTCAATCTAAAAGCAGTGACATTTATTACAATAGAAAAAAATTGTCAAGTAGAGGTCACCGCAAACTAAGCAAGTAGCATCATCAACATCTGTATATGAAACAGTCTTGACATTGACCTTCGTGTTCCTTTAATCGCTGATTCGCTTATTTGTTTTGTTGCCTGTTCTCTTTTTGACAGTTCTTCTAATTTGATTTTAGAACGAAGATTCCTGTCCACATTGTCGTTAAAAACAGCAATTTTGCCCTCCATATTCTGCAGAAGTAAGACTGGCCAATCTGCTTTCTTCCTTTTAACGCGAACACTTTCAAGTATTTGAACTGCACCTCCAATGTGCAAAATTCTACTTAAAGCTTAAACTTAATTAAGAGCCATTCACAGTTGTTATTTCTGTCGTTCATAATGCCCTCCAAAATTTCAAAAAATGTATATACAACTGGGTAATTAGAAGCTTGAGCTCTTGCTTTCGATATGGCCTCAGAACTTCTCAATGATAGTTCTCGATATCGCTTTTAAAATCCGGGTATCGACCTCAAAGAACTTTTTACCTTAGGCGGGGCGCACACCATGGACGTGTGAACAAAATCTGTTGGTTAAGTCTGGAACAAAAGATTTCTAGCTAGTCTTGAAATTTTATCCGCAGCAAAACACTAAATTGTGTGGGAGCTTCGATTTTAAAACAGGTGAGTCGATTTTTCCTTGTTTCTTTCAACATATTTCTTATCATTTTGGTTGCGTTCTTGAGAATTTCCTTTCTTTGATCCGGATTTCATTTAATAGTAAATTTATAATTACACCAACTTCAAAGTGGATTAAATTCTTGAATTATATGGAGTAAATCATTAGTTTAGAAATAGTGTTTCCAGTGTTGGAGTTTCATGGAATTATTTTGAATTTGGAATGAAATAAATTCTGATTAGCTCTAACTTGCCTTGTTTTTAAAGTGTGTGTTTGCTTTACCCAAGCAGAACAAGTGTTAAGTACAGGTCATGTATTATAAAGAAATTAAAAGCGTCTTTCAAAGTTACATTTATAACTTTCGTCACAACGCTGACGGCGGTCCCCAAATTTTTTTACCTGAAGAACCTGCACAGCCGTCGTTTTTTGGCTCCTAAGTTCCTTGTATTCGCAATCCCTAGTACCCAAGGGGCAGTCTGTAGCAGCCATCCTCCTATTCATCAAGGCCGAGTAGTGGCATGCAATGCGCTCCGCCGTCTTAGTATTCTTTATGCACTAGCTGCATGCGTCATCCTCTAGGATTTCCATTGCAAGTGTCTAGCTTTCGTCTGATGGGCACAGAACCCGACCTAACACCGATAACAGTAATATGAAGATATGTCTTTAATAACAGAAGTTAGTAACTTTTGTAATGGTGCCCAGCAGCTCCACCAAGCCTATCCGCTGAAGATGTGGTATTAGGAATTTCATATAAATTGTGCAGGAGTAACCTTCTACAAAGATTGGCAGTTTATATTTTTGGGTAACCTTCTTTCGCCCATTCCACCTTCATACCTTGCCATGTTAAATTAATTCGATTATGAATTTCAGAACTCGATGAAATTGTACATCAAAATGGTGATTATAGAATATTTTATTTTATGCACTTTAAAATATCTTTTAATCTCAATATTCTTATTATAATGCTTCCATTGTATAAGAACAGGTTATAACAACTTAACTTTAATGAAAGCATTTTATTTTGTCTTTGAAATATAAATATAAACCAATGTGTTCCGACTTAAATTTAAGGAGTATCGGTTTAGTTATACATTACGATGGTATGGTTTGTCTTGTACATTTGAAAAAAGCACTGTGGATACCTGATTATTCATTTCACAAAACAATGATAATTTATTAATAAACTTGTACACTTTAAAATTAGCTTTAATTGAATTGAATTTTAATAAATACTACATAATTGAATTCTATGAAGCTATACGTTCACTTTACTCTGCTTACTTCTTAATGGAAGTCATTCATATAAAATTAATTGCGTGGTGGTCACCACAACAGATATCAATGGTGGATAACTTTAATGATATCCAGCATAATTATAGAGTAGGTTTGTGAGTTTTTGCTTGTTCATATTTATCCATGAAAAAAGCAATTACAACATGCTATCTTCTATTACATCGGTGCTTTTGACGGTTAAATAAAATCGATAAGCGTGGCATATGGGTAGTCATCAATGTACAATTTGTAACAGTCCAAAATAATTTGCCACGCAACGTTATCCAGAATTTATAGTGAAACTAAATTTGTAAATAAAATAAAATTTCATTTAAAAGCTTAAGCTTATACGATGCAAGTTTACCATTCATTTTGTGAGTCATTGAAGAAGATATTTTCCCAGAGGAGTCTTACAAGACATAACCAGCGTGCAGCTGCATACAGTGAGTGTAAAAAGTATTCATCCAACAACAGCGAATGAAAATGAATGGCAACATTTTTATGTTAATACCATTTTGAAGAAATAGTTTTTATTATATAGTTATCTTTAGATTAATTTGACGGATCGAGATTTTTGAAAAAATGAATTTTTAATTGCCGGAGATGCATATGAATATACTTCTCAGATAGAATTTTGTGCAGGCGTTCTAGTAATATTCCTGTCCGTTTATTTGTGAAATTTGCAGAAAAAGATGACGGTACTTTAGTTAGGTCAAAAGTCTTTTTCTGAAAATGTCTCAATTACCATTTTCTGGTCTACGTTATATTAGGAAGCAGTAATCATTCGATCTTTAACTTAATTTGCTTCCAAATCACTCCTAAAATGCCTTTGTACAGCATTCCGTTTACAATTACTAGAGCTACAACCTTAACTGGATGGTATTCAATATTTATATGATGCCTAAAATCCGCCATATTGTTTTATTCTTAATTTAATATAATTATTGACACTCATGGCATCAAGACGAATCTAACGATATCTTGTTTCTTAGAACCGGTAAAGCAGTTTAGGCTGTAGAACGGAACGAAGAATCAAACATACATACAAACATTCTTAAAACATTACCCTCTTTTGTTTGTACAGTCGGGTAAAAATCAGATAACTGTTGAAAACCTTTTCAAGTAATAGCCGTATTTTTTGTAAAATATCTCAGGGAATATTCTTTTATTCATAGATACTTACATCCCTTTAATTTTACCCCATGTTTTCATATATAACCAACAAGATTTTTTAATTAAAAGCCAGATTATAAGTATGTTTTTGTTCATTCATCATTTATATGTGCTGAAATGCAATAAAATTTATTTCAAATTTCAAATAAAGCTGCAGATTCGAGAAATTTAAGAATTAAAAATGCTACCAGTTAAATAGTTTTATAATTACGGTATGTGGGGTGCTTGTTGGTAAAGCTGCTATATTATATAGTAATAATTTTTTATGTATATAGATTTATTTCCTACAACTTTAGAAATTAACTCAAAAATATGCGACTCTATCTAATCTACCCTTATATACCTACATAGTATAATGTATGTAGCGGAAAGCGCACAAAAAGACCTCGATAAAAAGATGAAAAAGAACAATAACAATGACACAAACACTAATCTAAAACTAAAATAAAAAGACATAAAACCTATCCCAAAAGTATTACAAAAAGGCACATCAAAAAGTATAATAAAATGTAAATATAAATATATATAATAAAAATGTCCCAGGCAATTGGAAGCTCTAACAAGGGCCCGAGAATTTTGAATTTAAAAATACCGAAAGTGAAAATAGCCTAAATGAACGAACAATTTTTAATTAAGAGTAGAGTCCCGCGGTAATCACCCTGTAGGGCCTTCCCCTGGTGTCTGCAACGCTCCAAAGCAGGGAGAAGCCCCATGGCCCAGAGAACTACACAATAGCACTCACATTTCTAAATAATGCACTCATAAATTTCCAATAAATAAATTCATATTAGTACTTGAGCATGGAAGATATTTATTTGATTCATACTCTTTTCTTCCAACTCTAGTATTTACTCTATACTTGAAAAAGCGAGCAATATTAGAGTAACATAGTCAACATTACACAGTAACTCAATTGTATTAAGAATTCCTCGAATAATTCAAATCAAGAAGTTCATCCCGTTGCAGATCCTTGAATCCAGCAGAAATGATGTTCTGGTGATGTTGAGCGTCGGGCAGGTCAGTAGGAACATATGGCCAACGAAATCCATTAGGTCACCCAACACTGGCTAGGAGAACAAGTAACAGCGACAGCTCGACATCTTCGTCAAGGTCCACAGAACTTTCAGGACGAGGCTGACCTTGTTGGTTGTAGTTTCTGGATCGGAATTCCTGGACCACCTTTGACATTGACTTACGCTTATTGTGCCTTCTCCATACACTACATTAACATTTCTTGGACTTTCACCTATTGAACTCATAAAGCAAACAATGCCGGATATGTTCTTTAGTAACTTCCAATATTTTGTTAAAAATCTACCGTTAGAAATGAACTTCACTATCCATGGTGAGATTTATAAGCTGACACTCCTTTCCTTTTCTTTCTTTTAATACAATCTTTTAATAATCGCAAGTCATGCAATTTGATTGATCTACGCTTCACGATTGCCCTTATTAGTCATTGCATTGTTTCCTTGGATCAGTAAAGAGTCTAGCCAGTTAAGCATATGAAAACTGCACTCGCGTCTGATGAAGGGTTCTTACCTTGTTTTTATTATTCTTCATCTAAAATAGCCGTAATTATAATTAATCTCATATCCCTAACTCTAACTAAGGTAATAATGGGGGTGACAACCCTTAACGTAAAACATTTTTTTTTTCAGTACCTATTGAAGATGTCTTTATCTTATTTGTTTATTAGTTAACTATTACATGTTAGCATTACAAAAGGGCCGAATTGGTGGAACATAGTTGATTGTTTTAATTTTTCTTCTCTCCTATTCTAACCCCCTCGCCCTCCTCCCTCCCCCGCAACTCAAAAAAAAACAGAATTTAATTAACAGATCAAGGCCTAGCCTTTTGGGGTCTTTTGTACGTTCCTTCTCTTAGATAAGATTTGTTTTTGTTGGAGGCCCTGATATGAACTTGTAAGGAAACAGGAATCCGGCTTGCACGGCTTCTCCCATACACAAATTTTACTGTATATCTAATTGCACATTATGTAGTCTAGATGAAGATGAAGACTTGAACCATCCGTCTTTCGGCATCACCAGAACATCGCTTCCACTCGGATCAGGGATATGCAATTAGGAATCATCTACTACCTTTTTACCTTAATCCATAGCAACTGCATGAGGCCCGGGGCTAGTTAGCCATGTTTTTACGTCTAATAGTGCAAATTTTCGTAAACAAAACCTGCCTCTAAAATACCTTTTGCTTCTGAATTACCGGAATGGATATTAAAATGGCCAATCTACCTTGGACCCTGGTTAAGTTGGCAACTTACAGGGGGCAGGTAGACCCCAACAAGTTTTAGAGGAAGTAAAAAACTTTTAGTTAATATAAAATCGATATATTCAGTTTATAAGTATAAATTAAAAAATTCATCGAGTATATAAATTATTCAATATTTCAGTAATTACGATTCGATTTCTAACCTATTTGGCTTAGAAACAGCCTTTATTTTCTTTGCTCTGGCAGTTTCTTCTAAAGGCTTCTCGGGTGTTTCAGTTAAAATTGCTGGCTAACATATTCTATCTGTATATTGGCCAATTTACCCCTAGGACTAAATTCTTTAAAAAAAATAATTATTCTAAGAAAAACCTATAATATTAAGAAATTTACTATATTGCTCTAAGAAAAGGGATCTTAAGTAATGCTTACGGCTACTTTTATACACAAATATGTAACAATATACAATAGCAGGAAACAATAGAGAAGACAATAAAAAGTTCCTTGAACAAATAAAAAATCTAAAATTTTATTCACTTTGTTAACATTAGAACTACCAAGCCAGTCATTTTGACTGGTAGCCTCTCTTTCAGTTGCATTATTCAGCGTATTATTTCTACCCTTGTTTTAAGCATCTCGGTAGTTCTAGTGTTAAAACACATCCGATTCATATGATATTCCCTCTGCAACTAAACCGCATCAACAAAATTACAAAAGTGGCCAACTAGCCCCGGTCTCCCCTACTGAAAATAAATAATTTTTAATGGAATTATCCCATTATTGTAATTTAGTCCTCCGCACGAACTGTTGTACATCGCCTTCGCTTATTATTTTTAGGCGGATTCAGTGATTGTAACTTATTGTTTTTGTTATTTTCTGATCGATAATTCCTTCTCAAATTGGTTAAATATTCGCATGAGCTAAATTACAGCTTTTCTAACGATACTTCAGAGAGTTATTTATGTAAGTCTCCTTTAAATTGTTTACTACGCATGTATTTTTAAATATGTTACGTGTTAGAGATTGCTCAATGTTTTCTTCACTTCTTTGTCTTGAATTAAATTTTTATACCGTAGTATGTATCCAAACTTATTGTAATGCATTGTAGCCTGTAGGTAATTGCAACCGTAGACGAATAATAAATGAATTAATAAATAAAATAAATAAAATCTAATGCATTCCTTGACTCTTTCATACTCTGGAAGGGCGGGAAAACTTGTTGAGTTTCTAGCATTAATCAATAAAACTTTTCCTGGTAATTTCTTAAATTATCATACAAAGAGTTTTATAGCTATTAAATAATGATAAAGAGAAGAGAATGTTTATAAAACAACTTCTGCAATGTTAGGGATTTTGGTTTGCACTAAAAGATTTGGGTTTGGCTTGGCTAGTAGTGATAAATGAGCTGTAACAAACTACACGCTTACCATATTAATCGATCATCTTCTTCTGGAAAGTTGTAACCAGAAAAGGACAAGAACAAGCCTATTATTTTATCTTTTGAAAAATAATTGATTGATTGAAAAATATAAGAAATTTATAAAAACTCTTAGATTACAAAAACTAATCTGTTAAAGTAAAAGGAAATAAAATTTAAAGAAAGAAAATTATGTCAAGAAAATGAACGAACGTTTTTAACAATATATCAGGGGAATGGGACTATAACTTTTATCAAATATTAGTGTTACTAATTTATAAAAATACGGATAGAATTCAATAGATGCAAAGAACCAGAGAAAAAAGTAAATGATATATTCTCTAGTTTTCTACTTGGTCTCGTTTCTTTGGTTGACAAATTACGAGGATTATATGATAAATATCTGGCTTTGACAAGAAAAGAACATTTTTATGTCTAAAATTCATTTTATTTTCCTAAAACATCTCT
>QYTT01091468.1:106238-127958 GCA_006980735.1 Dasypogon diadema
TGGTAATTTCTTAAATTATCATACAAAGAGTTTTATAGCTATTAAATAATGATAAAGAGAAGAGAATGTTTATAAAACAACTTCTGCAATGTTAGGGATTTTGGTTTGCACTAAAAGATTTGGGTTTGGATCGGCTAGTAGTGATAAATGAGCTGTAACAAACTACACGCTTGCCATATTAATCGTGTTAGTGTTACTAATTTATAAAAATACGGATAGAATTCAATAGATGCAAAGAACCAGGGAAAAAAGTAAATGCTATATTTTCTAGTTTTCTACTTGGTCTCGTTTCTTTGATTGACAAATTACGAGGATTATATGATAAATATCTGGCTTTGACAAGAAAAGAACATTTTTATTTCTAAAATTCATTTTATTTTCCTAAAACATCTCTTCTTAGCTCTTAATCCAATGTTTTTCAATCTTTTGTATCCCATCTAAAAAAAAAACGATTTCTCCAACCCTTCAAAATAGGCATTTATTTCAGTAATGACCTCATCGTTTGAGTCTTTTTCCGCCAAGCCATTTTTCATATTCGGAAATAGGAAATAATTGCAAGAGGCTAAATCTGGATGCGGACGCAATTCGTATATCCTAACTCATTGACACAAATGAGGATATTTTCCTTGTACAGCATCGTTGAAATGATCCAATAAGTTGGCATAATGTTCGCCATTAATCGTTTTGCCCTTTTCGAGATAATCGACCTGGATTATGCCGTGTTGTGACGAATCCATGTTACATCAACAGTTATGAATTAACGCAAAAAAAAAAATCATTCGGATCGCGATTTAACATAGATAGTCAAACATTCTGTTGAAGTTGACACAGGTGCATGTTTATGATCAATCGTGAGCAATCGCAGCACCCATCTTGCGAAAAGGTTTCTCATATCCAAAGGAGTTCTTAAAATGTTCTGCACCCTTTCAGTTGAGATGCCCACAGCCTCAGTAATCTCACGTACTTTCACTCTCCGATCATTTGTCACCATATCGTGGATTTTCCAATCACTTCTGATGTGGTACCTCATTTGGACGACCTGGACGTTCTTCCCCAAAAATACTTGTATGACCGCGTTTAAATTCACCTGCCTAATATTTTATGGCCAATAAAGAAGAAGAGCGGAGTTCCACTTTTATCTCAGCATTCGTTTTTGTTGTCAAAAAACATATTTTATCACTTCTCGATATTCGATTTTTCCATTGTTGTAAAATCACAAAAGTTGTTCACTTTAAATGGCTGTCACTCACAAACTAAACAACACAGCAGCTTGAAAATTTGACAGGATTCTTGTGAAAGGTTACATTTACGAAAAATGGAGTTTTTTTAATAGTACTAGCACCATCTCTTGCCGAGGCCAGGTACTTATCATACAAACCTCGTATCATAAAAAAGTATCTAAATAGTCAATAAACCTTGGCTGGTAAATGTCAAAAAAGCTTCATTATATTTTAAAAAAATCTGATTTCCATAAGTTCTATATTACACACTATCGTAACTGAATTTTTGGGAAATTTTTCCAGATTTCTTCAGTTTATCTGTCCTCAAATAAGAAACCGATTTCTCAACATTCCATAGATGGAGAAAAATATATAAAATTGTTTGGAGAGTAGATTTCAGAGTAAAAAACGCTATTTTTTCCCTAACATTAAATATGAGTTCAAACAAGTCAAAAAAGTATTAATTCTGCGAATTTTTTGGTAAATAATTTTACTTACCTCTGGAAGTTCATTCTTATTTCTAAACAAATTCTTTTTCTCTTAATAATTTATATATACTCAAACTGAAAAGCATAATGTGTTAAAAACTATTTGTGGACTGAAAATTCTACTCTACACAAAGCAAAGCAAAACAATAAATTTGAATAAGACAGACAAGAATTTATTTAAGGTATACACTTTATTGACGACAAAACTTATCTATAAAATTGACCAGTAAAAGCTCACAAGGAATTTAAGAAGAAAGAGCAACAGTTACAGTGAGATAGTTGCATAAAGTTCATGAGGGATAGCATAGTTTTAAAGGGTTCCGAGGTGTACCTGTTCATCATCATCTTCCTCTTCTTCAGCTCCGTTGTATTTATTAGTCTCCGGGGTGTCTTCATAATTTTTCATGGAGTAATTTTGATCGCCGTTTGGTACACCAACTTGCTGCTTCTCATTGTCTTCATCTTGCTCATGCTCACCATTCTCTTTTGGGATGTCTTTATCTTTGTCGTTCTCATTCCCTTCATCGGATTTATGATCTTCATCGTGTTTATCTACTTCAGTCTCTTCTCCATTTGGAAGTCCTTCTCTTTCATCTGAAATTTCTTCTTCATGGTGGTCATTTTCAATGTCATCTGATCGAGTTTCTTTCTCATTTTCATCTTCTTCTTTATCAGTTTCCCCCTTTTGTTCATTTACTTCGTTATTTGCTGATTCTTCTTGCGTTTCTTCGTTGCTGTTTTGCGGGGGAGATTCCTGGGTGAGCTCAGTATTTTCGACTTCTTTTTCTTCCGGATTATTATCTTCACCCCCATTACCATTGGAATTCTCAATACCTTGCTCAGTCGGCTCAACTTCAACATCAGGCTCCCGTTCACTTTTATTTGCTTCACTTTCATACTGAACTACATTGTTTTCAATTCCCTCAAACTTTTCTTCGTTTTCAGCTTTATTTTCATCATCATCGCCAGCCTTACCATCATCATTATCCCTCTCTTTATCAACCTCATCATCTTCATTGCTACTTTGCTGATCTTCACCTCCTGTTGCTTTAGCATTCAAATCATCATCATTAGTCTGAAAAGTAAACAATTGTCGACTGACTGTCTGTTTTTCACTATATCATCTAAAAATCTCAAAAAAAATCACAAAATTCAAACTTTTAACGCCCAAGTGCATTTATAGGCTCTAGATATCGCGTGTTTGATATCAGCAAGATTTCAAAAGCTCATGTTCAATTCAGCAAGGATTTTGCGTTAGAATGATTTTAGCCCTCGCCGACAATAGCTTACTTTTTGTAAGTGGTTCTACAAACAATGTGACTTTCCACATGCAAGTGCAGCACTTCTATTTGTGAATGTATTATAGATACAAAGTATTTTTTTATTGTTTTAAATTTTAGTGAATAGTGTCCACTCTAAAGCTAAAGAATATTTGTGTTACCTTTGTATCTTCCTGCTCTACATCCACTTGTTCTTCGGGTTCTGGTTCTTCTTGTTCTACAGACTTTGACTCGGGTTCTTCTTCTGCTTCTTCTTCATTATTATTTTCGACAACAATTGGTTCGTCTTCATTATTTTCATTTACCTCAGGCAATGGACTTTCATTTTTTACTTCATTTTCGGGCAGTGGACTTCCACCTCTAGAAAACATATCACCTCCATTTGCGTTACCATTTTCAGTTTGCAGGTTTTCGGCAGTCTCTTCAATAATTTTCTCCTCTTCAACAGCCTCACGAAGCGCCTCTTCTTCAACACTTATTTTAGCTTCCCTGATTTACAAAATATTTCGGATATTGTATAAAATACTTTTGGTGCTATTTACAACTAATTATATTTTTGTATTTACGCCAATACTTGTGATGTGTTTTATGTGTCCTGCTTTATCCTATCGGTTTGTATTTTTACAAGTCAGCTACCAATAAAGTAAAGTAGTTTTTGCTTACTCATATAACTTAAGTTTTGTCATTTAAAACAATAATTAAATATTTTATATTCCCGTTCCAAACCAATGTTAATATTCAAAGATGCAATATCGCTATAAAATTTCAATTATCAAAATATTTTTTCCAATTACTTTGTCTCCTATGTAGCCCTGACCGCTATATCAACTGGGTCAGTTTACTCCGTAACTGAAGTTAGCAAGGGTTCTGTAAACTGTAAAAATTGGCAAGGTAACATGGGTCCCGTGAACTCCTTTAAACTACCTATAAATACCACTTACCATGCCCTCTTCCAACAATCTGGCGGTTTACCTGTCTATAGCCGAGCACAACTGTTTAGCGGCCGCCTCTTGTAGAAGAAATTAAAATTACCTTTTTATACCTAAGGCTGAGAGTCGGTATTACATAACATCCAAATCGTATAGATATATTGTCTTTCTACTGAAGACATTAGAATGTATCTGCGCATGTCGATAACAAGAGATTCACTCCCGTATGCGAAGATGAGATTTATGGATACAACACTCTAAGCAATCACTCCTATCAATATTCATACACGTTGACGACCTTTTTGATAGTGAGTTGAGTAGTCTAATGCAGAATGGAAAATATAAAGATCTGAGGGTTATTCTGTAGTAAAAACTAAACCGGAAACACTCTTGGGGGGAACAGTGGTATGTCGGGAGTTTATTGTTAAAAGTTCTGGATTCGAGTCAAAGATGATATACCAGTGCCATCTGGTTCACCATTACTCTTGCAGCTGTTGCTAAAATAGAGCGTAACTTTATAATCGTAATATGTTATATTTATTGGGAACACTTAGCTCAACTAGTACATGGACACAGGACGTTATTTTAACATCTCATCTATTGAAATCTACGTTAAAAAAATGACAACATCGGCGACCCTAAGATGACATCTTAACTGCTGTTGACTACATGCGTCCCACTTGTCCATTATTCAGGTATTAAGGTATTCAGCCACAATCTCTGCTTCTGAAGCAGTACTCAGTACTCAGAAATTCCATCGAGGAATCTCTCTGTATAATCCTTCCCTTAACTAATCTAACTCTACATACGGATGAATCAAACACTGAGGATACAGTTGGAACTGGCAACCTGTGGGACTACGCCTTGAAAATACATGACGGGCCAGATATCCCAGGTACCTGTATTTTTTTTACTGTCACGCGCGCCCACACGCGCTGATGTGACCTTGGACTAAGAGTTGCAATTTGCAATCATTATCTATAAAATGGTGAAGGACTACAAACCGGAATGTATACTTAACGATTTGTAGTAATGAAAATCACTTTTGGCAAAATGATTGAAATACCTGGGACACTACTTTCTTGATGAACTGCACAAATCATCATCAGGTTGGTACAGTTCAACCATTTCTGTTTTTTCTGCGACGGTGGATGAACAATAAGTCTAGTTCGAGCGACTATCTCAATATTTTAAGACCTTGCCAAAAACAAAGATGAATTAGATTTTTTTACACTAAAGTACACAAGTACAGTTGAATGGATGCTGTATATGATCTGAATCATTAGGCCGACTTTAGACGAATTTAGTCCTCCGTGTCAAAGTACTGATGGAATTCATACATTTTTGAGGAACGTTTTTGTTTTTTTTTCTTTAGTGAAAAATTATGTACACTACATTGATCACTTACTAAGATATTGTTCTCCTAAATAAATGCGCAATATCTGTCTACCTATATTTACTATCATACTAGTATAAAACTAAAGTGAGTAAACCAAAATTTTGTTATAATTAGTGCATAGTTATCAATAACTGTGTTGTATAATGTAATTGGAGTGATTAAATTGTAATACTCTACGAAATTTACTTATTTTTGCTTATTACTGCTGTAGTTATATGTGTATATATTTCGATTTTTGAATTTATGAAAATATATATTTACCCATCATCAAAATCAGGCTCTGATGTATTTTCGATGCTGTCTCCCCTCGAGCGACCATATCCTGTATTTACACCATTTCCAAAAGCATCTGAGCCTCGCCTTTCAAATCGATTTTGAATATGATCCACTCTCTAGAAATTAAGACTTTATTATATAACACTAAATTTATAATTATTTTCATTTACGGGAATATCAAATACGCTGTCATCCATTAGAGCTGACCAGTCTGGATGGCTATCTCGAGGAATTCGTGGAGCATCCGGAACTACGGTCAGTAGAGACCTGTCTATTTCACTAGGTTTTGTTCTATAATATGCGGGAATTTTCATTTTCTAAAAGAAAAATAAAATATGTATATTGAAAACTTTACATACGTTTTAATATACAAATAATTATAATATTAGTTTTGAGACATATAAAATTCATCTGTGTCATACGCCAGAATGTCTGTAAAGTTTGACAAAAAAGAATTCATAACTTCTCAATCAATCTGGGTTAAAGAAAATCAAATAAAAACACATGTAACATATTTTAAACGTAATTTCTTTTTGCAATATTCTGTAGTAATTTTAATGATAACTTTCTAAATCCTTGAAATTATCATTTTTTCTGTAAAAAAGCTACTTCCTCTTCTTAAAATTTAATCTTTGTTCTAAGTATCTAGGAAATACATCCAAAAACGATTTAATATTTAGAATCCAAATTACATAATATATTTAAGAATGGATTTTGTTCTGACAACTACGTCAGTATATGCCCTAAAGTTAATTAGTTTAAAGCGGAACAACGAACAAGGTTTTGTTCGAGTTGACCGCTTCTTTCTCTTTCTTTACTCCAATAAATTTATTTTAAATAAAATATCTGCTCCTAAAGGAAGTTTAGTGACCGCAGGGGACAGCGTATACCTGCAAAAAGTTGATATTTAGTGATCGAATAAGATTTTGTTCCAAAATATCTCTCCAAAGAATTTCCAACACGGGTTTATTAAAGGAAAATCGACCACGACCAATCTATTGGAATTTTCTAATTACAGCCTATCCGCCCTTGAGGCTAGTCAGCAAGTCGATTGTATTTTCATAAACTAAAGCAAGGCTTTCAATAGTATTGATCATCGGATTTTTGTCTATAACCTGCCTGTTCTCGGGTTTCCTCCATGTTTTGTTGACTGGGTCCGCTCTTATTCTTCTGAACGTCCTCAGTGCATCCTATTTTGCGGGGTGCTTTCCGATCGGGTCCGCAACATATTCGGCGTGCCTCAGGGTAGCCATCTTAGTCCTTTTCTTTTCGTAATTTTTATCAATGATCAGTCTTTGTTCCCTTCCCACTCAAAAACTGAACTTGATTGTCACCACCTTTTAAACTCTAACTTAGACGTATCTGTATAGCTTTCCGTTTACGATTACATGAACTACAAACTTGAAAATCAGTTAACTGTTGTAACCCCTTATTATTATACATTATTAAAGTGCACAAATGCACGCCATAAATACCTGGAAAAAAGATTCAAATTGCACAGGCTAAACAAAAACGATGATTTTATGTCTTCCACAGAATTTCTCAACGACGTGATATCGATTGCTTTATGATAATTGGAAACTTGATCCCCTGCCTATACGATTCTATATCGTTTCCGAAGCGTTTTGAAACCATTGATATATTTGATATCCCGTATTTCCTAGTCTGTCAAAGAAACGTATAATTTCCTAATGCTAAAAATGAAAATGATTCGAATCTGGAGTTATCCATCTTGATTAATCGAAATCATCTATAAATTTCATACCGATATTGCTATCAGTTTTGTAAAATTTCGAAAGCAAATCACTAATAGTATTGACTGATGATTTATAATCCATGCCATGCTGACAATATGTATCGAATGTCATCTTATTTGCATACTTATATATGCTTACTTATTTTAGCAATAATATTACTTTTATATTTTTTTATAAGCAAAAAATCGTACAATGGTAAGTACGAAAATTTTGTGTAATGTAAACTCTGATAATTACTTACATAATCTAACGTGTCCTCATAAGCACCAGCTTGTACCAACAAATCATAGCACCTTGTATTATTTTTGGCACTTGCAGCCCAATGTAAAGGGGTTTTTCCTGTTCCATCAATTTCGGTTACAGCATCTGGCCAAATTTCAATCAAATACTCGACAATAACCCAATGACCCAGTCCAGCTGCTTTATGCATCACAGTCAATCCATTTTGATCCTTACTAGTTATAATACTACGTGGAACTGATCGTGGTTGCAACATTATTTCTATAATTTCCAAATTGTTTTTAATAACAGCCATATGTAAATCCCTTATCACATTCTAGAGCAAAAATTAGAAAAGAAAAGGAAAAACAGAAAATTAGATAATTGAATAGGTTTCCGGCTACGAAATATCTTACCAACACGTGTGGAACTGCATCTAAAAATTTCCTCACCCTTGGATTATTGCTTGCTTCTGATCGTAAGCGATTACCATAGCCTGCCCATATCACCTTTGTTAATTTTCCTATGTCCTGGTCATGAATCCATATCCTTATATTGGAGCTTTTTACCACGAATGCTGTAAAAAAGGAACGAATGCAATTTATCCGCCACGCGAATAATTTAGAAGACACGGAAGCCATACGTAAGTACAATAAAAATCAATTTCCTTCCTGTTTTATTCAAAATGTGTTTTCAGTTAGAAGAAAAGTCTAGTTATTTGCGGAAATTACTTCAAGTGCTCTAAGTACTATTTGCAAGGATACTCGATGTCCTTGAAGGTTTTCTTAATTGTTTGCACGTGACACGACTTGAACATATTTATGAAGGATGTAGTATTATCATATTATAGATTTACTGCAATTTGAACCTCACTTTAGTATTGAAAATTTTAGCTATTAAAGAGGGATGTAAATTGTCTTCAATACATTACTTCCTTTTTATTAGTTATTCTACATATTAATATCTTCCAAAGCTTATGGTTTTCTGTTAACAGTCTAATCACTAAAAGTTACTATGTTACAATAATTGTATAGCTCGGAGCCTACGCCATAATTAGGAGATCCAGTTGCAGCATTTGTTATACAGAAGAGGAGTTATTTTTCTGCAGCTTAGGAACAAAACATGATTGCTCAAATTAAAGGAGGATAGGTAATGAGTGCTTAAAATGTTTATAGAGGATGAATTTTCAATATTGACACCGTCAACAAGAAAAAGTTAGACGTGGACAAATGAATTCACTCGATTGATGAGAATGAGTTTGGGTATGATGCTGGTTAATCTGTGTTGGTTTGAATACGTAAAGCTGAGGAAACCATTTGTTCACTTTAATGCCTTAAATCAGTGAATTAACCTCTGGGATCCACAAGAAGGCAACAAGAGTGAGAAGAACGGTGAACAAATTTTCGTTAAAGAAAGTTTCTCAATATGACTGTATGCTTAGTGATTCTATGCGCTATTAACGCATTGACTGACACAATCAGCATAAAAGCTTTCGTGAGGGAATTACGTGTTAAAATACCTTTGTCGTGAGAGAGCTTTTAAATGACGGCCGGCACGGAGCTCAACGTGTTAAATAAGAATTCAAAGGCCAATCTGAGGCTTGTAGTTTGAAAAATTGATTTCTTTTTGTTCTGCAATTTTTTACAGCTTTAAGTGTCTAAAATCATGTTTTAAACGTCCAAACTGTGAACTCTCATCCGCTTTAATATCACAGTAACTTTGCTTTAACTTGATGTCGCTGGCTTACGATAACAACTCAGAAGAAACAAACGTATAGGTAGAAACGATAAAAATGAAGAGATCACAACTTCAGATTTTAAACATGTTTTCCTTGAAACAAACATTTGTTTTTGACTTTAAAACTACTACCAATTCAAAAATGAGTAACGTAGATGTTAAAATTAAATGAAAGTCAATTTTCTGGGAATTTGAGAATAATTTTACATTAGTAGCACCCTTTCGGATAATGCAATTATGTTTGAGAGGATAGCGCATAATTTGACCGGTTCTACCCATGGAATTCTAAGGGAAGATCTCATTTCTAGAGTTAACTAGTGCTCCTACCCGCACTTCATCCAGAAACATATATTCTATATATATAGAATGCCTGGCCCATTTAGTTTCCTGGTTTAAGTATTTTTACGTCTCAATAAGTCGTCAAAGCTTTGCAACCATAGCGTACAAAACAATGAGGATTAGATAAGAATTTAAATATTGGTAACTTTTTTCTCCAATATTCGGGAAATGCGATTATTATATTTTATTGAAATAAAAGATTTTTAATATTAGTTACCTAGTTTCAGGCGAACCGAAATTTTAGTTCTAAGGAAAACTGATAGATGTAACAACCTAAAGAAACTGTAACTTTGGCCCAATTCTAAGGGGAAGGGGATAGATATTGTTTCTTCCCACAAAAATAATAAGTGAAGATAGTTTTAATACGTACACTTATAAAAAGCGGCAATTACAATTTTGAATATCGTTTCTTCTTCTGCAGATTTAATAAATCTTTCATGTCGTCTGTTGTGGCGGCTCTAAATACGACGAGGAAACTTAGGAAAAAGTTCCGCAAGGAATCATTTGGACCTAGAATTGTTGAAGTTGCTTATTATAACTCAAATGGTAATCAAGTCAAATTTTCATGAAAGTTCAACCTTAATCTAAACAAAACTATGTTAATATTGAATTTTTACAAATGTGAAACATTTTTTTGTATTCGAATTGTAACGCGAAAATGATTTTGGACATTGCAATACAAAGTAAAGCCACGCACCAGCCGAGACACACAACTTGTATCGATCCCTTTTGGAATTCATTCTGTTCAACCCTGAATTCAATAGATTCCCTTATGTACTCAATCTATCGATCATAGAAAGAGATATATAAAAAAATGGTGAAATAGATTGAGGACTAGAGGGGAAATAGTCACAAAATGTTTCCATAAATGGTCATCCTTCTGGATAAATCTATATATTTTTCATTTCATGCCCATATTTGGGAACTCAAGAGAAAATTTTGGGGATCCAAGAAACAAAATCGTATTCCAAAATTCAGTCTTTTTCTCGAACTCTATAAGCGCATGTCGAAATCCAGTAAATTCGAACAAGAAGAAAATCTAGTGACTCGTATCATAGTAAACTTATTGCGATCATTACAATCTGATAGTATCCAAGATCATTTTCAATAAAGAAAATTGCATGCGGAAGGTAACGTGGAGAGTCTATGCCACTTCTTAAGCAACATGTCCTCTCTAGTTGTTATATTTCTACCAAAGTATGCACATTGCATTTTGAGGCCATAAGTTGTAGATTATATGCAAATTTACATTTATTACAGCATATACCGTGCTAATAAATATTATATGGGTATATATATCCAAACAGATATTATTTTTGAAGTTAAGATATATTCCGAAATACTTGAAAGAATTTCACGCATTTGAGATTTCAACGGCCAAATATTTTAAAGCAAAGTTTTACCGAGACGTATGCCTTGATGAGGTTCTATTGAGTTTATTCGGATTACTTTTAGATAAAGCTAACACAACAAATATCTAGAGTTCAAAGAAAGCAAATTTATCAGGTAAAATTCTTATAAGTATTAAAGGCTAACAGTATCGATGGTGCAAGGAATAACGCAATGAGTCGTGGTAAAAGGAAACCGAAATCCATGGGCGCTTACCAAGTCTTGAATTCTTCTTGTATCAATTAATAAGTCAGAATCCACGTTAATCCAATTGCAACTTTTATTAAGGAACAAATGATTTTTCTAGTCTGCTCCCATGACCTTCAATGAGTTGGTAAAATCAATAATTATTGCTTATTAATTTATTACCTCTATATTAAATGGAAGGAGAGGTTACGTGAATCACACTAAAAGTTATTACCACAATCTACCACTGCTAAGTAGTCATTACTGCATGCATTACGAACTAATTTTCATTACATGGAAGCATTACTAATTCTGTCGTATTTAAAAGAAAGTTATTCAATTTAAATCGACCTCGATAACAATAGGGGATTGTAATAAAACTTTAAAAGTTTCACCTGTACGAATTTCAATACAATAAAGTAGAAAAAATTTGGAGTAGGTATACATGTCTGGGAATATATCACAGAAAAGGAAACAAAGCTATGTGCTATTATTTTTAACGTGAAATTTTATCCCCATTTCGCATCTGTACATGGATCTACTTTAAATTTATTCATTATATTCAAGAACGTTATTAACACAAGCAGTTTATTAATAATAGATTATTTGTCGAAGCCAACCTAATACATTAAAGGTAATTATGTATCACCTTTTTCGCCTAGAAATGTGAAAAGACAACATACTTGACATTGTTTACTGGCTGGCTAAAATAAACACGAAACATTTTTGGATCTTATTGATTTCGATACATCATTGATTTTTTCTCATGTGTGCGCTTGAATATATTTTCAGACACATAAATTGGAATACTTCTCACCTTCTTTCGTCCTGTCATCCCGCGCGCTATTTCCAGTCGTATTTCCGTTCATTTGTAAAACTGAAAAGAAATAACCAAATTTTATTTGATTTAGTAAAATATCTTAAAAAATTTAATAAATAGGAAATTAATTATTACAACTAAAGCATAAAACTCCGTCAATATGTCATTAAATCTTTAAATCTTCATTTTCAAAGAACTAACACGCGATGGTGTTGGATTGATTTTAAGCAGATTTTACAGTATAACGAAAAATGCAATGTCAATAGAAGTTACTTGCAAACTTAACAATCAGAGACTTTTATTTTTGTGAGCTACTTTAACCGTGGTTCTCACATGGAATTCACTTGTCAGTAGAATTCAGTAGAACGTGAATTTCGTTATTGCTAGTTTTTACGATTAAAGAATTCAGCAAATGGTGCTGTTTTCATAACAGTAAAATCAAAACAGCTAAGCGGATTTATTACCACAACAAATATATATATATATATATATATATATAATTTTTTTTCGGCGGAGGGGGGGAATACATTGCGCGGCTAGGAGGACTAGCCCCCCCGTGTGCCGGACTCGGGTCTACCGGGGATCTCCAAGCTACCATCCCGGAACCGTCGTTAGACATTACTTCGGGGTGGCCACGGTCCGTTCATGGAAAAGCATATCTTTGCAGTTTAATGTAAGGAAGTTGCCGTTCAGAATTATAAAAAACAACTGGCTAGGGCAGGAGGTGGCCTTAGAAACTTGCTAAGCTTTACTTCAATTGAAGAATTTGCGATCGTCTTATAGGAATCCATTCTGCTATAGAAATAGCGAACCGAGCTGCCTTCGCGACTTCTATTAGGTTGTTTCATATGAAATTTCCGATTTTGAGATTTTAAAAGAAGATGTCGAACCATCGAATCAAATGGAAGTTATTAAACGAAATAAGTTCCATTTGATTCGATGGTGTGTCTCGCAATGGATTGTAAGGGCAGTTATTCCTGTTGCACCAGTTGCATAAAAATCTGGTTTTTCTATGCAATTTTATTTTTTAAAATACCTATAGCTCATAAGCTCAGGTGACAACCCTATGACGCAAACAGAACACCTTAGGGGGAGGCACATTTTAGAGCAGAACAGATAAGGAGCATAATCAGAGTTGAGTTTTTAGGAAAGTAGTTAGAATTTTTAAAATCGGAAAACGATGTTTTGTTGATATTAACTACAAAAAAATTACTACTAAAATTTTATTTTATTTTATCACATTTTATGGCTACCGCATCTGTACAAATCATGATTTGGGCTGCAAAATTTCCTTGGTAAATCCAACAAAATGTTAAGCAAACACATCACCCAATAGTTGAATAGAATTTATTATACCCACTGCCAAAAATTATATAAAGATGAAAATGACTCGTGAAAAATTCGATTTTTAGGAACTTTATCTACCGAAGTAAATAATACCTTTAAAAACACAACAAAGCTCCTGCCTACTACCGCAAAACCTCTTAAAAAATAAATGTAATCATCAGAATAAGGAAAACTGAATGGAAATATAGGGGTTTATTTTGGTTATCGGTTGTTGCTATTTGATATACTTATAGAAATAGTCTAAGATATGAGGAGCATTTTCCAATCGAAAAACGAACTTTCATCTATGATACCTTAAACAATCTTCAATTCAATAAATAATATCTCAAAAATTGAAAACGCACTCAATAAAATTAAAATCGGAAGATGATCGAAAACCGAAGTCAATATTCGCAATCAGCCCCGTAATGACTTTACAATTGTAACGCACATTTCGTAGAACAAATTGGCAGAGCTTTCAATATAAAAGTGTTAGAACATCGCAATATATAAAATAACTTCAAGTTTTTTTTTAACATTTAAAATAGGAGAACCATAAACGTGACTTCAAAAATTGGAGACTTTTTCAACTAGTGAACAAATGATCGGAGATAGATGCTTTGGCAAATCTTGAAATTAATTGTTTAATAATTGGCAAATGAGTTTCCAGATAGTTTTATCACTATTTAAACCAATAAGGTAATTTAGTAAAAAGATATATCTATTTTTGGTTAGAGTTTAATTTAATATTGAATTTTATCGAGAAGTATCGGTTAATAAAAAAGTCATAGGGCTTTATTATGAATGTCGATTGTCGACTGTCGATTCAAATCGACTCCTCAATAAAACCTAAATTAAAAAATGTGCAAAAGCTTTTGTTATTGATTCCAATTAATTATTATTAAAGGATTAGATTTTCCGAATTTCTCCTAAATTCTTTGCCCTAAGTTCAAAAATATTGACTTGTCGATTTCAATCGACACTCATAATACGGCCCATAGTGTGGTTGCTCTTGCTTCCTTTCCTTTCTTGCCTTTTTATTGTATGACTAGTTAAGCTTTTTTTTCAATTGTATAGCCCGAAAGAAGGAGGCAGTATCCAATTTAGTGAGGAGTATGTAGGCAACTTTAATTATTAAAAATGCAAATATTGAGGCGTAATTTGATTGTTTTAGCCGCTTTTCCTTCTCACTTTTTAAGTCCAGCGAGAATCGCCCTTTCTCCTGTGGAATTTTTAGCGGATGTCCTAATACATAGCCGCCAATTTTCCTTCCCTTCTCTAGATTTTTCCAGAAAAAATCAATAGAATAATCACTTGAAGATCTTAAAAAATTCTATTTAATAGGGTCCTAGAAATTCTGCACTTTTATTTTAAGTATTTCAAGCTTTAAAGGTCACGAGAAAGGATTCCTTTTTAGTTTGTAGGAGCGAGCCGCCCGTACATTGAACAAATTTTATACACCTGGATGGAAGTCTAAATAAAAGGGGTATAATTCCTGATTCAGGTAAGTTTACCCTTCCGGGATATTTTGGTTTCTTTTTAAGTTATATTCACTTATGTTTATATCGCGTATTTAATCAAAAGAGTTATCCACTTAAATCTAGTTTAAATTGTATATAAAAAGTAGAGAAGTAAATTTTAGCGGCGAAGTTGAAATAATATTCTCTTTGCAGGAAAATAGGCTATATTTTCGTAACCCGCGTAAATTACGTGATCCACAATTTTTAAAGTGCCTTCGAGAATATAACGAACTTTAAGATTATATCCTGATAACTTTAACTAAAAATCACTCTAAAAAATGCACATATAAAAATATATGATTATTGAAAGTAATTTTATACTAAAATATGTAAAAAAAAAACACTTACAATGTACAGGCTTAAATGTCCTTGTTTAAAATAAATAACCTTTGTTCTTTAGAAATTAGAAAGAGCTCACTTGTATTTCACCGCCAGTAATCCACTAAGCAACTAATGTCAGAAAATTGTCAGTACCCGAACAATCGACGGAAAATTAATTTTTCATGAACATTCTGTCGATATTACTGGCATGGAAATACCCTACATGAGGTTGTCTAGCTAGAGCTAGAGCATAGAAAGTGAATTGGTTATTATTAGCATATTTAAGGACACATCGAAAAAGTTAGTATAAAATGACCGGCGAAGCCGATGACAATCGATATCTTCTCCATACTGAACTTAGGTGAAATAATGTAAGAGTGGGATATAGTGAGTTATTTATTAATTACATAGGGACTCTCACGTTTTTCTAGTGTCTAGAACAATTCAACGTTTTTATGAAGAATATTCTCAAGTTTTAAATTATTTAAGTCACGCAAGAAGTTAGGTTTATAAAATAACGCGGTATATGTTATGTTATAGCTTAAGAAATAATAATACATGAATGTAAAACAAGGCCAGTTATAGCACTGTCATGAATTGATTTATATATTTACTTTTTTTTTATTAAGGATAGGACTCAATGTTATTACCTCTTTTTATTGTGATATATATAGCATAAGACTTCCGCTTCAGAAACTGGTTCAACATCCTTATATAATTAACATATTCACGCCTTTAATGTTAAATTCAATTTATTTATTTGGAAGCTAAAATTTAACAGAATTTTATTATCCAATAGACTAAAATCTAGAGTTCCAGAAAAATTCCCAAATGTTAACTTCGCACAATTATTGTGGGAAGAGCGGATACAAGAACATATAAGGAATAAACTGAAATCAAAGAGTAAAACAAATATATTAGAAAATAAATGTTTATGAAACAATAACAAACATAGTATTATGAGTAAGAGTGCTAACAGAATATCTAGAGTTTATTAATATATTCCTTTTACCACGTCAAGTTCATTTGGGAGTTTAATTAATATTATATTCATTGTCTACATTGTTGACATAGATTACATCGTCTACGTGAAATATCGCTGTGGCGGCTACATCCTGTAAGCATACCACATACCTACATAAAAGAAAATCTAATTCGCATTTTCAAATATCCCGCTCAAAATATTGCTATTATTCCGGAAGACAAAATTGAGTTAAACACTTGACATTATCTGTCTTATCAGACCTCAAAGTCCGTTGAGAAAATCGTAGTCAAGCAGCACGCCGTGATCACTCCCCTGAAATCCACTTTGCTGCTATAGTGTTTTAGTAAGTAAATGAATATAGTAGTATAGTCAAAAGAACATTATGTGAATTTTTATTAAACCTTGCTACAATCTCTACAAAGACTACGTCAGTTTTTTCGTGTCAACTGTGGCGTAATTTACGTTGTGTAGACAATTTGCCCATCACTGTATCTGGTTACTATTATTAATTTATAAGTTTATATCATAAAATGTAGAATAAACAGAATTTTTAATAACACACGTAAAATAGCCACTTCGCACTTCTCAGCTTCCCTCACAGATATAAATTTATTTATTACTTTCCCACTGTCGAGTAGCGAAACCCTGGTAGTAACGCGCGGAGTCAGCAGCTCCTAGGCGAAAATTACTTTCGCTGGATACCTGACGATCCCAGAAATATGTCGCCCTAGAGAGTTTAACTTTGATCGAATAAGAGGCCGAATCGAAAAATAGTCTATCGGCGTGATCAACCGGATGCACTCAAGTGAAATTATTTGGTGACTGCCTTAAAATCTAATTGTGTACATTGAAGTGAAATTATCATAAGAGACGATTTAAATCCTTTTCTTAGTGATTTTGAGATAAACTTAGAGTGTTTTCAAGAAAGACTGTAGTTAATCGAAAATATTGCTAGTGGCTTTCCTTAATTTTAATTGGCTGTAACCATTTTCAGTGAAACCTCAATTTTAACACGGCAGTTATCCAAAGTATAATCAAGAATAAGAGGATTACAGTGTTAAGAACTTTAATTGGACTTAAAGTGAAAACACTCAAAGTGACCTTTTGAATCCCGTTATTACCCATCGTAATGCTGCACTATTTTCTAAAATCTAAGTGAAAGCTTTATTAGTAGTTTTTTGAAATTCTCCCTTCAGATCCCACGGAGAGTAAGGATCGTGATTAGACATCCTTTCGTTAGTGGTTTTGCGGCGAACTCACCTGCCTTACGCTTCTAGAAACAATACCCCAAGGGATATAACAAATATTTCCCAGACGAATTCTGTTGATGTTTTTGTTGTACAGTGCTGGTAGCAACAAATTCCACAAACTAAACTGAAAAATCCTCAACTACTGAACGATATGCCTGCCTTATTAAAAAAATAAGAACTTTTTAAAGAGACTCCTTTTATTCAAAATATTGTTTTTCCCTAATTTGTAGTTAATTTATTTTAATAGACAAATTTTTCAGTAATCACAGCTGTTTGCATTTACTTTCCTGAATTAACGATGTAATTTGCAATTTCCTTAACCCTTTCAAGACTCCTGGTATATCCTGGTATATCCTGGTTTATAACCACTGTATGTATGTAACTTCCAAAATATAAATTATTTTTCTCATTGATTAACTGAACGTCTAAAAAGAGTAATTTTGATTAACTTAACACTGTTTCAAAAGCTTTAACTAACATAAAACGTTTACTGAAAGCCGACACATTGCATTTACTATTTAGCTACTTTAGTTTAGTTTAGTTCTCTTAAGTTTTACTCTAGACAAATTTGCATACTTTTATCAACACACAATTTTTCGTTTTTATTTTTAATAATAGGAAAATTCCAATTCATGTTTTCGCGCAATGCAAAGGACAACATTATTTTTGGTAGGACAATCTATTTTTTACAGATTATCTTATACACATCTCAGTGACTGAGAAAGTCTAATATTATCACCTATAAAGTATCCGCTTAAACAAATAAACATAAAATGATGTAAATATAATTCATCTCATAAAACTCTTCTGTACAAAATTTTAGAATACGATGTTGCTTCCTTTTCGAATTATGTCCAATATTCTGGAAATTCAATATGGCGGCCCGACCAGGGTGTGGCAAACATGGCTTATTTTTATTTTTCTGACTTGGAATCTCATAAAACTCATCGGTATAAGCTTTTATAGTCATCGTTTGCTTCCCTTTCGAATTATTATGTCCAATAACCCAAAAATTCAATATGGCAGCTAAACCAAGGAGTGGGGGGATGTAGCCTATTTCCGTTTTTCCGACTTGGAGTCTCATAAAACACATCTGTATAAAATTTCAAAGAGATAGTTTGTTTTCCCTTCGAATTATGTCCAATAATAAGTGTCTCATAAAACTGCTCCTTACTAAATTTGAGAGCTATACGTTGTTCCCTATTTGAATTATGCCCAATAATCCAAAAATTCAATATGACGGCCTATTGAAGAGGTGGGGGATTCGCTCCATTTTCAAACTCAAATCTAAAAATTTTCTGAAAGTAATATATACCAAATTCCTTCCTTCAATTCGTTCTCAAGTTATCGTGTATACTGACAGACGGCCGGACGGACGGACGGACATACAGACGGACATGCTTAAATCGATTTGTTTTCACATTCTGAGCATATGTATATAATTCATTCTGCTCTAGCATTATTGGTTCCATGCGTTACAAACGTTGGATTAAAACTAATATCTATCATATAGGGTATAAAAATACAATAAATAAGATCAGATAAAATAACTAACGAGTGTATGTCTTCCAACCGAGGTAAATATGTATATTATTACTTTAATGATGTCTGAAATTATTGTCACACAAATTAATTCGAATACGACTTATTGGTTCGATATAGCCATTAGCAAAACCTATTGATTACTTTTGTAACGTCCCAAATACCCCCTGGAGATTTGGTGGAAGCAAAGATCGTTTTATTTATTAATAATTTTGATTTTCTAACCTACTTTCTTATATACTCCGCAGTGGTCAGCCAAAAAGTAAATTAAATAAGAAGAGGAGAAGAATTACAGAAACTTAATTTGTTTGCTCGACTTTTCTTTTCATTATTCCTCGAAGAACAATTAAGTTGTCCATTCAATCGCAATTACTTGAATAACAACAGAGCACTAAACGTCCTAGTTATCGCGTGTCAAATGGACAAAAACTATTTCCGAAATATTAGAAATGCTCAAAATTATTCGTTTGCGAATGGTAATAAAGTTACTTCTCAGTATATTTTAGTACTATTAAAATAATTTCATATCCAATTTATAACGTCAATAAGTGAACAATGGATTCACAATTTTTTACAGTTGGTTTCATAGACGATATTTATAACTCCCAAAATAGTAATCATAATAAAATATATTATATAGCGTTAGCGAGTGGAAACGTAATTATTACGTACATATGTATGGTAATGAATTGAAATTCTCACAAAACTTTGTTCAATTTTACTTTTACCTCAGCATTAGCACTTTAAGACGGAATACTACAAATTTTAGTAGAATTTTAATCAAACTCACACTCTCGAAAGTTATTATACTTAAAGCTTTGGTAAAAACGAAGAAATTTAAGGGGGGAAATTTTATTATACATATCATATAACTGTACGCAAAATTTTATATTTTTTTAGCAATCTTTTGTCTACTGTAAATTTAATTTAATTTAATTTCAGAGAGCTTTGAAGGATGTACTTTTGTCACGACAGAGCAGTGCCAGCTTTAAGGACTTTTTCTCATTTTGTTCCAACGACAATGCCATAATTTTTGAATCCGAATCCTTTTGCATATACTAACTTCCTTTTTTTCTCTTTATAATTATTTTTTTTCGCAACTTGATTGGGGTCCCCTTTTGCATATAAATTGCTCCAGAACTAACTGTGGTAAGCATGAGCATGATTTCGATGTATTCAAGAGTGTACTAAAAAATCGTCTTTTCCTGGTCGCGTGATTTATGTTAAAATATTAACATTATACTAATTATTTTCCTTTGTCCTATCGATGGGACTAACCTTACTAACTCTTACATGTTGCATGTTTGTTAGGGTGACCGATCTTAACATATTCCTTCGAAGTGTGTGAATGCTTAATGCGGAGACCCACGCTTAGAAGTGCTCATTATCTCTTCTTCGTATACGCTACATGGTGGACTTGACATTGCCCTTCACCAAGGCGAAGCTGGACATCACTGTGGTTGTCATATCCACAGGAAGGCTCCAAGGGAGGGATACCAGAGAAGGCCCTAAAGTGCGTGTTTCGCGCGTGCTCTGAACCTCTACTCAGGATGTACAACGCATGCCTAAGGGCCGAAGTCTTCTGCTCGTGCTGAAAGATAGTACGACTGGTGCTGCTAAGTAAGGGCGAGGCGACTACAGAGTCAGCGTACCGCCCCCTTTGTGTGCTGCACATGGCGGGCAAAGTCCTGCAGAATTTGCTCGAACCACGACTACTTTCTGCAGTGCAAACGGCCGGAGAGCTTTCCAAGCGACAATATGGACGCGTTGTAAGAAGTGGTCGCCGTAGTAACAGACGGAGCCCCTCATCCTTTTATACATATTTTTTGGACTGAGCCATAAAATCACTTCTACAATTATGTTCGCAGTAAACGATCCTCTGGTAGCTTCCCTGAACGCATGTTCTTGAATGGGAAAATTTCTAATGATATCCCCTCGTCTAGTGACCTCTGCCTTTGAAATTTAGAGCCCCTTTGAGGAAGACTATTTGTACAACTTAGCTTTATATATTGGTTAGCTGAGGTTCAGTGCCCAAGAAGTATACTTGGTAAACTTAATTCCCTGGACTCTAATACTAGTCGTGGGGCTGATGGTATCCACCCGTTAGTGCTTAAAAATTGCGCAGGGGGGGGCAATAAATCGAACATTTCTAATTATAGGGGGATTTCTATGTCAAATGTCATAACCAAATTTTTTAAGGGAGTTGTTAAGGACAAACTGTTCTTTCTATTAAAAGATCATATCTCGACGGTCGCGTCGGTTTCACGGTACCGTTTCTTTCCCGGCAGGCCAACAAAATCCAAGTAGATGCTAATTATTTCGATATAGTAAGAGACTTTGACAAGTGAAAACAGTTAATGCTCAGTATTACTGCAATGTTTTAAGACGGCTACGCGAGGATATCAAACGCATGAGGTCCGAACTTCGGCAAACGAAAACTTGGATACTGTATCATGACAATGTCCCAGCGCACAGTGCACCCGTTATGCAAATGTTTTTGGCAAAAACTTCGATGACTGCCGTCCCGAAGCCCCCCTACTCGCAATTTGCCACCGTACGAATTTGGACTCTTCTTGAAAATGAAACTTCAACTGAAGTGTCGACGTTTTGAAACAATGGAAAAGAAGTGATTTTCCAGCAATAAAATCGTTGTTGGGACCGATGTATAGCTGCGGAGGGAGAAAACACCCCACAGCAGTGAAGGTAAACAAGTCTCGTTTTACAGCATCTGTTTGGA
>QYTT01091469.1:7687-20950 GCA_006980735.1 Dasypogon diadema
TTCTGATTAGAAGAAACATTTTAAGGTCTCAAATGTTTCACGGACTCTATTGAGGGTAGGATGTATGCTAAGCTACCTAGTTTTTGAATAGAAAAGCAAAATGTTATAGTTACTGTCAATGAAATATCAAAAGCTTTTTTTGTTTGTCTGATTGTCTAAATATTAAAAAAATTACAGACCTTCAGAATAAGAAATTCGATATCACTAGGTCGTTTATCAATCGCATAGTGAAATTAATTATTGGGTACCTATACATATGTGCCGGGCAACCCACTTCAATTATATCTTAATTTAAATAATTTTTTAAGTAGGTAAAACACCTTACTTTTTTCTCTACGTTCTGAGCCTGCAGACTATGATTGGGACTGTCTGTTGATATACCGAATATATAGAATTATTAGAACTTAACTTGCCTAAAATTGATTGTATTAAAGATTGAGCTAATACCTTATTTATTACAGCACAAGATTTTGACCCTCCTAACAATATTTTTGAGGCAATCGTAGAATATCTAAATATTGTCCTATTAAATTTGGATACACAATGTATAAATTTATAGCACTGGTTGTGTTTTTTGAACATTGGAAACTCTTTTTGGTGGCTTTCTGTGAATTTGCACTTTTTTCTTGTGCAAAACATCATATTCCTGAACAATAGCTTCAGTCATATGTGAATTAATAACTACTG
Source organism: Dasypogon diadema (assembly GCA_006980735.1). Taxonomy (NCBI): domain Eukaryota; kingdom Metazoa; phylum Arthropoda; class Insecta; order Diptera; family Asilidae; genus Dasypogon; species Dasypogon diadema. The sequence continues at coordinate 8,375 of QYTT01091469.1, forward strand.
TAAGGATTTACCTTGAAGCAGATAAGCAAAAATTTAATAACAACATCATTCGAACTGCTTTTCCCTGCTTTGTAGCTACTAAACTTTTATGTATAGATCATAGTCAGAACACTTCACTTAATTTATTACGGTTAAACGTATTCCTTGCCTTTACATTATTTCTACATCAGATCAAGATATTTCACTCAACTAATTGTATAGTCAAAACCTTTAAACTCATCCTTCATTGGACTTTTTCCAACAGACATCCTAAGAAACCCTCTATAATTTTCAATGCCTAAAATGATTGCAAGCGTACTCCCGTCCTCAATAGCTTTTTATTCCTGTTGTCACCTTCTTCAAATTATGCGACTTAATTTAAGAATTTCCTTTAACATGCAAAGCATAAAATTAAATACGACACCGACGAATTATTTAAAAAATAACAAATTAGCGAGAAATATTCATGGCCGATTTACAATTTTCACTTTCATGATGCTGCAACTCGCAAAAGTCGTAATTCCTTTATATATGTATATATATGTGTCGAAATCACAAAAAGCTATCGCCACAGCAATTTCATATTTTCACAACAAATATTCACATTATAAACTTGGTTTATTAAGTATGAGAACGCGAAAAATGGTAATCGAAGATTTAAAACACGACAAGTGCAACAGTTTTTTTTTCTACACTATTCATTCATACTTACTAGAAAAGGTCCCTAGGTAACTACCTCCGATTTGTTTGAGTCTTGAATAAAATATTGGATATTGAATAATAAACAGCGGATATTTTTATTTATTGCGGTTTAACGTACGATATAGAGAATTTTTAGCAGTATAAACATAGCTCTCACTTCACTGGAGAAGTGAGGGAAGAAATCGAAATATATTTTCATCGTAAATATTTTGATGTTATTTCATCAATATCGATTAAGTGGTTTGTAAAATATTCCCACAGAACAATTTTCGTCGCGAAATTTTGTAGAGAACATGAAAAAATAATGCATGCATGTCGACTATTTAAAAAATTCTACAACCTAGTAAAATTTCACCAAAGTCTGCTTCCACTTAGCAATAATTGTTGGACGAAATAATATCGGGAAAAAATGGGAATGTTCGTTTTAAAGAAAAAGTGTGTGATTTTTTCACTTTTTTTCTCCTCTTCTGAATGTAGTTGAAATTTTAAAAACTTATACCACCCTTGCAAAATAATTCCTTGTGTACAACCAGTTTTAAGTACTTTAATCTTTTACGGTCTTTGGGTCTCTTTTTGCTTACCCATGTCGCTTAGTGTCCGTAGGGAAGGACAACAAGGTAAGTAATTTATGAAGAGCTCTAAACACAAGATAAACACCGCTATTGTCTCAAGCATGAGCTCCAATTCAATGTAACTGAAATTCAATGATACTATAGACCACCGTACCTAAATTTGTCTTCTAGCAAAAGAGATGAAATGGCATTATGTAGATACGATTTGCCATTAATAACTACCTATTATTCTAGTAAAAGGTCCTTAATTGAAAAGCAGGAGTGCACCTAAGTAGCATACCCTACAGAGCGTAAATACTTCTTTTGTTCCCGCTCGTTGGAACAATGAGATATTCTAGAGCAGTATTTCCCCAGCAAAATAGAATTTCTGCACCTGGAAATATCCACCAACTACCGGAAAACCGTGAATGTAGACGATACGTATTATAGTATTCTGCGGAGGGCAACAAATATTAATAAACGATCTTTTGAATAGTATAGGCTTCATTGAGCGTTAAATTTAATGCCTTGGGACGTTATATTGCAAACGGTTATCCCTGGATCACGTTTGCATCCTCTGCACTGATAAAACCTGTGAAATGAAACGGATTACTGGATGCATCGCACAGAGCAAGGGAAGTAGAAAAAGTGTGCAATTTCCATGAGTTATGACTACCTGTATTAAGTGAAATATTTCATTTAATTGTTAAATTTTTGGAGCGCGATAATAACCAGAGAAATGAAGAAAACAGCTTACCGAATACATAGATGTCCACCGAATGCTATTCGTTGAGACTGCAAAAATGAATACGAAGAATTACAGCCAAAAACCGTAAAGCACAGTTTCAATACAAACGTGTAAGTACCACAAGCTTTTCACTAATCAACACTCCACAAAAATTTATTAACACTTTTCAAAAACACATCCACTAAAATTTCTCTAACAATTCACATTTCACTTATTCGAATCTCAACGAATTCTTTAAATTTGAACTTTTTACCAGATAAATATTGTCGCACTCGAACTATTAACTCGCCACGAAAGTTGTGTACGAAAGCCTCGAGAACTCAAAAGAAACTGACAAACTTTTCTGTATCCTCATAAAGCATCCTTTCTCTAGTCAAACTTGAATCAACTGGTGAAAGGCATGCGCGAAATTATTTTGCCCTGACATTCAACAAATGCACGTGGTCTGCTCTTATCAGGCGAACATGTGATTCTGCATCTTTTCCCTTAGGGGTGCACTCCTTATGGCCCTAAGAATTTTTATGGCACCCCTTCGTCATAGGGGAAGTCGGATATAGTGGGACATCTGTGTGTAACTCTGGAAGATTCGCCTTAATGCATCCCAGACGACTAAACAATTTTTATCGGCTATAACTTAATTTTGACAAGAATTTATAAATAACTAATAGCAGGAAATTGACCAGTGTAAAGTAGGGGATATTGAACATATTGAAGGGGCTTAAATAATATCCGATGATTATAAGACTCATACCGGCCAGGATTCCATATCATCGGCAGGTTTAATCATGCCGGATAACAGTGGGGAATCCTGGTGTGTTTAAGAGGATAATCTTTGATGAGTAGTAATTAAATTCATAATCACCACTCCCAAAAAATTATACATCCGTCATTTTTGACGTTTAGAAAATTTTGTTCACTATATTGGATCCGCCATTTTGAATTAAAGAAATCCAACTTTGGATTCGCAATCAGCGACCTCGAAAACCTGTATATGCATATTTTCATGACGATTGCAAGAACTTTTGAAAAAAATTTACATTTCCGGCTTTAAAAAATGATACTTTCATGTGGCAGCCCTCTGAAGGAGTTGCCCGACTTGGTTAATTTTCTGTTAGGATATTTTAATTTTACTAAAGTACTTGCGTTCTCGTTTTAGAAGGAAAATATTGATGATTTATTTGACATAGCTGGAGATTACATATGGTAACCCTATGAAGGAGTTCTCCAAATTGGCCCATTTACGAAACTGATCTTTCATTTTTAATAAAGTATTAGTGTACCAAATTTCAAGTCTCTTGTTTAAGGCGTTCTTGATATAACTCGCGGACAGATAGACAGAGGGACATCTATCAGACGATTTCTTTTCTTCTCCCATTAATGGCAATCTACATAGTTTATTTCTGTGTATCAGATTCCAATTTCGCTTGTCCAATATTCCCAATAAACAGAAAAATCATTACAATAACATAAATAGATTACCAAAGCACAAATTTATTTTATATGTACGCCAATTTCGCTTGTCCAATATTCCCAATAAACCAACCGAATGTAGTCTAGTTGAAAGTCCCCTTCATCCTTGTTTTACGGCGCGATCATGGTATTCCCACTAATTAAATTAATTATGTCGAAATAATAAAACATATTCCATATGTTCATTTTACCCGGGCACGTGTATAGTCCCATTTGCAATGGCGCTGAATGCGGAAATTCTCAATCCTCACTACGAGTTATCTGGCAGTTCGCACATGCACATCCATTTTGGGCAGATTTGTCGCATGTCAATCATCCTACGTTCTGCTCCAGAGAAAATTTCCTTATCAGCCAACGCCAGTGTATCCTGGCCGGCTTAACTGTCCCGTCAGGGTAGAGGCATTCATAATTCTCTCTGTTTTATTTTGATGAATTTCTCTGGACGATATTTCCCGGGTGAAATGTACAACAATGGAAACATTCTTGTCGGATCCATTTCCAAAATAAATAGCCATTATATCTGTCAATGATTTTCACTATCAGTTGACTATAATGACATAGAATAAATATTAAGTCTTTGGCTGTCTCTAAATTACTACCCGAAAGAAAGCAAATGCTGGTTTACCAGCAAAAATCAATTTCACTTGGATATCAGTTTCCTAGAAGCAAAAAAGTCACCAGGTGACTTTGGTTGGCGGTAATTAAATATTACTTTTCATAATGCTCATTTCTTTCCTGTCGCATTTGCTTGGACACCTTTTATTACAGAAACACCCCTGGATACTTTTCTAGGAAAATCCTTCCCTTACAATTTTCTCTTTTAGTTAGTTAATTAGATACTTTTAGATAATATACTTGGTGAAAGATGTCGGGTACTGAGACTTAATCACAAATCGATATAGAGATTTGGAATCGGAAAGTACGATAAACATTAACAGGTAAATTATGAAAAATTTTCCAATTGTAATAACGAATAACAACACAAGCTGTTCCCATTTTGTATTATGGTTACCCTAAATTCCCATTGACCCATTGAGGGTCATATCTCATCTGTTTCTTGACTAGTGTTAGAACTGAACCTACCAATTATAGCGCGGAGTCCGAATACTTATATATTGCATGCGATACCCAACGATTTTATGTTTGGTGATTTGCCTGTGACTGCTACAAACCGTGGGTTTCGAACCTGGGGCCTCATGAATCACGAACCACAGTGTTATTCATTGACGAATAACTCTAGACCTTCAAAATTGGTTTTCATAGCAGCCTTCAGTTCTGCGGTAATCTCAAATTATCTTACTTGAAATTCTGCTTTGTATTTTGAGATGAAATTGAAATCTCTGGCCAGCAAACCAAACTTCAGACTTCATAAAAAAAAAAAAATCGTTACAAACTGTCTAAAAGGTTTTCCGAGTTCGCAACTCGTATCGTAGCGATTTCTAAAGAAAAAACGCTTCAGAAGGTTGACACGAGTTCAGAAACGAAATATTTTTCAATTTTGAAATCAATACTCGTATCGTTGATAATTCGAAGAAGCTTTATGAACTTTTAAGGGTTGTGCAAAATATTTATAGCCAAAGACTATGAAAATCAGCTGTGATATCAGTGTGAAGTGAAGTGTTTGAGATCTTTTAAAGTAAATAGGCGAAAGAATGGCAGAGTGCGTGAATAATTTAATGCAGTACTTGAATTGGATGCTGAATGTTCCCCCATGTTGATGCAAGCGATAAAACGCAATGTTAGATGGGATAGGTGCAATGTTTTCGAGGTGCTTTAAATGCCAGGGATTCACTCATACATCAGGTGAATGTAAAAACAGTGCAGCATGTGCGAGATGTGCGGATGAGTATGATACTAGAGAGGGTGTCAAATATATTGTAAACAAGTGTGTCAATTGCCTGAGAGTAAACAAGAGTGTGAAGTTAAACGTTAGATATTAACCATAAAACATACGCAATTTTGAAGATATAGTTTATGGTAAAGAACAAACAACCACATTCAATTTTGCTTTTTTGCAATTTTGAAATAGAATCCGTATTACACTGTGATTCAATATCAAAAAGAACTGGTGGTGGTTGTACGTAAGTAATAAATGGCAATATATGCTAAAAAGTGAAATAAATAACAGCGGATAACGATTTTAGGCACCTGGTGACAGAGTGTACGTGAATTATATAGAATTCGAGGAACTTGATTGATTATGTACTACATGTCTAACTGTCAACCATTGGAAGTAAAAATGGATACAAACTCATCCGCCTTCTCGTTACCGTAGAAGCCACTGTGGCCTGGCACCCAAATAATGGTTATAGCGTTAGTTCGTTAAGGACCCGTTTACAGTCCCTCACCAGCTTGGATGTGACGAAGGGTTTCATTAGGGCCTTGATGGCCGCCTGACTGTCCGAGCAAACCGCAATGATTCGGTTGCAATTCCCGAAGGCATCGGCGCGCCTCCAGTATGGCCATCACCTCCGCCTGAAAGACCGTGGTGTGTTCCCCCCAGATGCAATGCCCTCTACATACCCAGGTCCTGGCAGAATATGCCCACTCCAAAATTTCCCTCAGTCTTAGATCCAACCGTATAAAAAATTAGGTGTGTCAGAGGGGGGATTATGGAATGCAACTCCCAGTCCTCCCTCGGTGATATCCTCACTCTGAACTCTGGAGTAATCATTTCCTCCAGCAGGTGATCATTGTCAGTGTCAAAGATAAGTGTCTCAGCCCGCAGCAACCCAGCAATGGACTCAAGGGGAAGAGGGAAGCTTTTTAAAACATATTTTTCTTAAAAAATCTTAAGACTGAAACAGATTGATACAACGCCAGCGCCAGCAACAACAACAGCACCAGCAACTTTAACACTAATCCTAAATTCATTAACGCTATTGCATTTGAAAATATTTATTGTTATTATATTGTCTATTTACAATATCCTGATTATTGGCCTTTCTGTTGGCAATCGACTTGACTTGAAAAAGACATTCGAAAATATTAAATATGTTATTTATTAAATACTGGGCATTACTAAAAATTTGCCACCCCTGCAATGTGTCGTAGGGCCTTGCACCTCTGACTTGCGTCGTCCCTCGAGAGATATATATATGTATATGCCAAAGAAAGTTTCACATTAATACTTAAATGATACAACCAAATGCAACAATCGGAATTTGCGATAACAAAATAACGTGAAATCGGATTTGAGTTGGTGATTTACCATGGATTAGAAATTATGTACAAGAATGCTCTTAGAATTGAAATAAATGCTTTACATTACCCTTACCACTAATAATACGTGCATGTCAGCGTAAATGAATAATAAGAATGCTCCCGACGGAATAAATTATCTTTGAAAAGCGTTAACAACGTAAGGTAGGATGATTTTCCAGTACATAAATATCAGTTGAACGTTGAATCTTTTTTTAAAAAAAACTGACATTATTCGAATAACATATCCTGTGGATAATTCAATGAAATTCTGGTACGTGCATTCCTTTGCTTACCGTAAAGGAAACCAAGTAATGTACAGAGTTGCTCTCATGGACTCTCGGAATAAAATACGAAATAAAGGAATTTTATCTTATTCATGACATAAAAAAGAATGTAGCTGCCAGATATTCTGTTCCAGAGATTTTATGCTATACAGATGTAGTTGAAGATTAAGAAAAACATGAGAAATATTCTGGTAGTAAAATTATGCCAAGCGAAGAGCTCTTAACGTGACGTTCAAATTTTGTGTCCTGCATATGATTTGCATTCCCGGCTTTTTGCGTCTTAGATTTTCGACTTTCACATCTGGTTAAACAAGAAGAGGGCTTTTGAGCTGACCACTTTTTTGTGGAAGCATCTTTATGGAATATGCGGGAAAAGCTGTAAGCATACAAAATAATCCTACAATTCTGTGGATATAGCTGGAAAATCACCTCATTACTCCTATAAACGAAACTACTAAAATGTTGAAATTAAAGTTATTACACTTCATTTCTTCTCGTATATGTAACTACTGGCTATCAAAATTAATTTTATATTTCAAATAAAAGAAAAGAATCTACTGATCTTCACATTTTGATGGAGTCATACTAATTTACATTAAGATTGATCCCGTTTTCCTTCAATAAAACTCCTTTTATACACCTGATACATTCCTCAACTCTCTCATTTTCCTTAAATCGAATACCAATTCCTCGTTGACTTTTCTCTTTTCTGTATGCTTTTTGTCCCTAAACTCCTTAACTTCCCCTTTCATTTTAACAGAACCGATGAGTTGCACCTAAACGTGGCAGAGCGAACTCGGAAGGACTCCTATGTTAGTAAAGAGAACAAGCTCAGTCTTTAATACGTTGACTGTCACAATTACCATAAAAGCTTTCGTGAGCAAACTACATGCTAAAATGTATTTTGTTTTGAGAGAGCTTTTAAATGGGGGCACTGGTGTTAAAGAATTGATAATTAGACCACAGTTGTTAGTCCCCTTTGAATCTGGTGTAGTATTCTCTCCATCAATTCACTAATAGTCGGGTAGCTAGGCTGTCAGCATAAGGTACAGCGTTCGACCCTTCCGTTTGGAAAGAGAATAAAACACTAACCAGCAGCTGCAGCCCAAGTGAAAGTACATCTCCTTTATCATCCGGCTTTTTAGCATCCTGGCAATCCAGATGCATAGAAGCGGTTCAACACTTAGGGTGCTTGATTCCTTTTTGTATCCTTATTTTTTCTAAAGATCAATAAACAAAAATTTAAACTTGAAAGGGTTAATGCTTATTAGTTATTAAGAAATATTTTATAAACAGTTTATAATTTTTCATTAAAAATAAATGTACTCCAAAGAATTGAATAAATTCTGCTTGTTGTTTTAATTTGTTTTTAAAATTTTCAAAATAACTGTTAAGGAGAATAATATAAAATTTGTAGTTCTTAGTTAGCTATAGCGTATAGAAAATTAGTATTTTCTAAGTAAAAGTCTAATTAGGGATTTATGGTTAGAATATTAAAAAATTTTTATACTTTGCAAAGGAGTAAATTTTACTTCAATATGGACAAAAGTAAATGATTTTACTACTCTCTAAGTAAAGGTCTAGTTAGGGATTTATTACTAGTTCTTCATGAACACATAGAAAATACTAATTTGAAATGGAATTTCCTATAAATACACCAATTTAATGAATATTCTATAATCAGTTTTTGTCGAATTTACAAAAAACATCAAAGGGAAGCCGAAAAGAAAACTTCAGGGTAAGTTATCTCTAAAACGAAAGAAGGTAGATGGATACATCGTATATCAAATTAAAGGAAAACTTATAACGATTTCAAGTTATGTGAAAAGAGTACAAAAAATTCCAAAATTTCGTATATTAAAATTTGTGGCTCCTAAACGAGTGGTGGGCGAGCACTTATTCAAAAGCCACTCGTATTCTATATATAGCACGACATAAGACCCGTACATATATCATGTTTAGTATAAGCTGCATGGCCTACATCGTAAAAAAGACCAAAAAACCTTCAAGTTCTGTACAATTTTTTGTTTGGCTTGTGGAGACCTATCACTGTGTTGTGGAATTGTTGTATTGTTATCCTTTATTGGAGTTCACTTCGGGTTTCGTCGCTTTTCATAGTATTCACTAAACAGTATTTTCAATTTATATTTAAAATTCACATCCCACAAAAATTCCTAATATAATTTCAAAGACCAGACGAAACTTAAATTTCAAGTTAATAAATATTCCAGTCAAATAAAATTCCCAGAAATCATTTCTCATATACCAAATATGGAACAGCTTCCAACTTCGCGTGCACAAGCTGCGTATCAGATTACGAACAGCGTTATCGATCGAAAAATTGAAGCGACTTAAGCCTGGGAAGCTTAAGGTCATTGTCACACGAGCATACAAATGGACGCGCGTCACAGTAAAAAATTGATTGATAATTGGAAAAATGGAAAACACACAATTTTTGCATCTGTCGAAAACTGTGCTTGTGCATTAAAAGTCAAACTTTCACTAGCACTCGCGTCCATTTGTGCGATCGTGTGGCAAAGGCCTAAGTCAGCGATTTCGCTTTACTGGTTTCTAGGTTGATGAGCACCTAAAGGAAAATATCTGTTCTGTTTATTACTTCTAAGAAAAATATCCAAAACTCAAAAATGTGTGGTGTTTTCAGTGCTTAAAGAATCTTACAGACTTCACTTGTTTCAAAAGTGTGTTCAGGGGTAATTAATCAAAGTATGGGAGTGAACTCCAATAAGGGATAACAATACAACAATCCTACAACAACTGGACATCCGCTTGGTCATTTCAACGCGTATACCCTGTATACGTCGCTCGAAAAAAGCCGGTGAGACCATAAGCTCAATATAGTCGCTAATAAAATTAATATTTATCCAAAAATTTGTATTTTCTTTCTTTCTTTCTTTTTGTTAGAAGTCGAACGTTGCTATGCGGGCATACGAATGTGAAAATCAATCATCACGATAAGCTTTATGTACGTTCGCAAATGCGGTCATTTCCAAACCACTTTCCCTGCAGGATGATTTCTGAAAATTTTAGACTGCCTGAATCCCAGCCAGAGCCGAAAACAAATTGTGTGGGCATAAAAGCAACTAATGGAACCATCAATGCCCCTCCATTTGGATAAAAAGGCTTTCAATAGGTCTTTGTCAGAATTCAACAAAAGTTGGCTCCCATTTATTTCGGGTTCAACATCTTAACTTGGCTTTCAACTTCTAATTGAGGCTGGAGTACGAACGTGATGAAAAGTAAAATATGAAATGAGTTAGCATTTTATTTTAAGTACTTTATACGGCCAATGAAGATGACCCCAGATTACCCTTAAGATCTGTGCTGAGTGCTTACTGAAAAGAATATGACGTTCAAAGTTCATCAATCTTCTGATTCCTTTGAATTAATCTATTCATATATTATATAGTACCTTTTGCCAGAACAGTTATCTAAAAATATATTTTGCTTAATATTCCTTAGATTTTATTAAGAACGAAGGATTAGAGAAAAGAAAATGACATTATGTACTTCGTGCCACAAACATTCCATTGGGATTTTATTTGATGTTCCTGTGACTAATACCATTTCATTAGGTTGTTTTTCTTGTTTGTTTGAGCCCGATATGTATCACCCCGGATGAAATAAGATTAACGAAAAATGGTACAAGTAGATGAAATTGAGCGAGATACGGAATTTCTTGTAGATTTCTTAAAAACGTTTTTTTATCGATTTGCTAAGTCTATAGAAAAACGGTAATAAAGTCAATTTGGGTTCTTCTCTAAAGTAATGGCAAAAAAAACCTGTGAAATAGAAAATCGCTGGGAATGAAAGAAAATAGAATTACACTATTGGTCCCTAAATGTAGTACATACATGAAGACTAAATTTCTTGAATTTATCACAAGCTCCACCTAAAAGAAGTAGGGTGCAAATTACCCTTGTAATCTGCAAATATAAATGTAATGACATTTCAATACGAATTAAATTTCGCATAAAATATTTTTAATAGAAAGATCTTGTGCTTGCGTCATTAATGTCTCATTATTAAACTGGCGTTTTAGCCAATAATTACTTGGGAAGGAACTATAAGATGTGATTATGCCAAAACTATAGAAAAGGTGACTACTATGCCGCGCCGGGGGGATATATAGTGGGGAAAAAAGACTTATCTGCAAAAATTCTTTACATTTCAATGTTCATATTATCCACCAAGTCAATTTAAGAAAATGTATCATTAAGTGCGTTTGTTTGCAGAATATAATTTTATTAGGTTAAAGCGAATATAGAAAACCTTAAAAGCGATTGAAAGATATTAGATAATAAGTAGAGAGAAAAAGAAGGATTTTAAATAAAATTATTAAAAGAGTTAAGAAATGAGGACCCAGAGTGTTACAGAAATTTTATTCGGATGAATTCCACTGATTTCGACTATTTTTTGCGACTAGTAGAGCCATATATAAAAAAAAACAAGGGAAAAAAACTAATGATGTAATACCTCAGATGTAGGAAAATAGAAAAAGAGAAAAGCCAAGAGGAAACAGAGCTGTGAAGCAACAAATCCTTTCGAAATTAGTTCTCACCTAATTCAATTCACTTCCTTGGAAATTCCTAATTCCATTTCTTTCAATTCGAAATAAGAATTACTAAGATGAATCTTTATTCTAAGCAATAATGTAATGGAATTACAAATCGTCATATGTGTGAAAGAGATAAAGCTATTGCATGGGCATTATCTGTACATCATAAGCTTTCGCAATTTAATTTTTTTGTTGATAGCTGTGGTGTAAACTTAAAAAAAATGAATGCAAACGAGAAAGTGCGGGTAAAGGTTGCGTCCAGTGATTGGCAAATTGTCTACACAACGTAAATTGCTCCATTTTTGACGCGTAGAAAACGATATAGTCTTCGTCGCGATATTTGTCCGGTCATTATATAGAATGCCTAGAGGGTGGTGGTCAATATATTAAAACGCTCTAATAAGGAAATTAATAAATGTGTTTTTTATTGAGACAATTATATCCCTTGCCTAAAATCAACATACAGTCATTATAATGAGAGTTAATCATAAGGATCATTTATTGCAGCAAGACAAATACATATGTGGGAACCTGACCTGAAATGAAAACAACAACAAAATTTACCAAACCAAACCATAACAAGTAAAATTCGAAAATTGATAAGAACAGAGAAGTACCGTTTACCAATATCCAATCTCAATGAGGAGAATCGTTATCACTAACAACCAAGTTAGTCAGCCAAGTATCAGCGAAGCAGCAGCTAGCAAAGCCTGTGTGTGTAAGGATAATAAATTAAGATAGAAGAATGTCAACTATAGATTCAACCCAATGCCCAACGAACAGTGGGCATTATATAAAATGTCCGGCCCATTTGTGAAATACCTGCCCATTATATACATTGTCCAAAAAATTTGACATTCTACACAATGCCTGGTCATTTTGCAAAATGCCCACGTTAAATACATTGCCCGTAACATATATATTCAGACAGAAGGCTTGGCAATGGGTTCTCCGTATTCTCCTTTCTGCGCGGAATTTTTTATGGACAATTTTGAAAACAAACTTTTTATACTAAAACAGAACTTGATTAATCATATCTTTGCCTGGTATAGATACGTCGAC
>QYTT01091470.1:4415-16783 GCA_006980735.1 Dasypogon diadema
AGGCGATAATTGCCAACCAGGAAATGGTGACTGAAAACTGCGATTCGGATCTGCCCCGACAGTTTTTCTGGGTAGTTTAAAAAAAATTTAACTTAACCTAACCTATTCATGTCGGATCCGCCCATGTACATGATTTATTGGCTGTACAATATTGGCTGTTCATTATCAACACGGCCCGATAATGTACAGGCGATAATTGCCAACCACGAAAACACAACCCAATATTTCAAATACGATGTCAATCTAGGATGTCAATGGATTATCAGGGTGTACATTACTGCCTGTACAATATTGGCTGGCCATTATTTTGGCTGTACATTATTGTCTCCCCTCCGATCGAACAGATTGAATACTGCGTTCCATTCAAGTGTTGCCAACATAAAGATTTTTTCGCTTAATTTAGGGAATTTACGAGTAAGTAGACCTCGAACTATGAGCGATGGGCTTTTATCCGGCGCCCTCTTTTATCTGGCGCCCTGGGCGATCGCCCAACCGCGCCCTACCCTAACGCCGCTTCTGAGTGAAGTGAAACCGTGAAAAAAATTTTCATTTGATTTTCATAACAGTCTTTTCATTTTTTCACTTCACTTTTGTCAGCATTGCGATTCCAATTCGCCTAATGAAAAAGTTGGATGAAAACGTGAGCTGACTGGAAGTTTTTCATTGACACTGGAATTTTGGTTGTCAAACATTTAGATTACATTTAGATATATTTATCAGTAAAGAAGAGAAAAAGTGCTTAAATTGTAAAATAATGAGTTCCTTTATAATTAATATTATTTTGAGAGATGTGCAGGAGGAAGTTGTAAAGTGAGAATTTTATAAATGCGTTTTTGAAAATTTAATTATGATTTCCATTTGTCTGGATTCTCATTTTAGGATTGAAATGAGAAGACACAGAAGAAATTTAAGAGATGCTATGAATCCTTTCGAATCCTTGTCAACGAATGAGTTCACTGCCTTATATCGTTTGCCGAAGCATTTATGCGAAGATTTAATTGATGAAATGCTTCCATTAACACTGATGAGACTCTTTCAGAAGGACGTAGAGTCCGAGCTGCAGTTGTCCAGGATTACTTCACGAATTGATTTTTTGCGACGTAATTCTTTCCTCTTTTATTAACAGCGTTGTTAAGGCATTAAAATTGATACTTAGGCAGAGTGATATCAATACGTGAACTCATATTACTTACGCATTTAAATTATAATCTAAATCTGTATAATTCGCATTATTTCGGTTCAATAACATTTGCTTCTGTTACTCACGCGACAAATTCGCGCACGCGACAAAACCACCCGATCAAACGTCTTAGATGGCAGATCACACTGTCTGAGGTCAATAACTGCAAAATGCCAATGCCCCAATTTGCCCTGAAATAATGTTTATTTAGCATATAGGTAAGCCAAAACCGATGTATGATTATAGGTAATTATTGATTAATAAAGCAGTAGTCACAGAAACGTTGAGTTTAACACTTGCTCGAAATCCCGGTTCCTAACAGCGTATTCTTTTGTATTTTAGTATTTTTATACAAAATGATAAAAGATCTGTTAGTACTATGTAGTTTAAAACGCCGCTATTGATAGGTACATTTTTTGTATATATTGCTTAAAACTCAAAATTTAAAGTTGAAAATAATTTATTTCGGAATAATATTTTTTAAGATCTCACTTAAAATTTCATTATTTTTTTCCTCCAAAAAATTCAACAGAGCTTCTTTCTGCTCCTCCTCTGGCAGAAGAGTCTGCCGCGTGTACTTTTTTCAGTTTCCATTATTGCACAAAAATCAAAATTAAATTGTCCTTCTTTTACTCAATTCTTAAACTTTTCACTTTTTCACTGCGATATCCACTGGTGTAAACTTTCTTGTCAAATGAAAAACTTTTGGCATGTGTTTTCACGTTTTCACCGAACAAGAATCTAGCTCATGCGATGTAATCGTGATAAAACCTGAAATTATCACTGTACCAGAATCGGAAATTCAGTGAAAACGTGATAAACATTTTTCACTAGATTTTTCACTGAGTCGGAATTGAGGCCCAGGTTTGCCAAAAGACATTTTTACAAAATCTTGATATCTACTACGAATTTGTAAACGAAATTTTCAGAGTGGCACACTTCCGTCATGAGAACAGAGACGGATCTCGAGTTCAATATAAGTTTATCAAAAAAATAGAAAGCCATGAAAAATTTCATATTTTGGATAATCATTCTGCAGAGAGAAAACTAAAAGGAGATATGTGTCTAGCGATTTGAACATAAGGAGGATTTTTAAAGAATTTGTAAGTACAGTTGCAAAGGATTTAAAAGTCAAAGACTTTCGAAAGTATTTTAACGAGAATTACAATATAGGATTTGGGTCACCAGCTACGGACGTATGCTATAAATCCATTCTTTTAGATGAAAAAAAGAAAAAAGCAAATACCGAAAAAGAAAAGGCTGAAGCAAAAACTGAACAAAGAGTGCATAAGTTAAAAGCAAAAGCCTTTTTCGATATTGTTCAATCTGAAAATTCTAACGTACTAATGTTCTGTTACGACTGCCCAAAAAATACGATTTGGCTAAAACACCCGAACAACAGTGATGGGAAAATTGTCTACACAACGTAAATTACGCCATTGTCGCGTAAATAATTACGTATTCTACGTCGCAATACTTCATGTAGACAATGTAATCTATGTAAACAATGTAGACAACAGATATTGGGTCCTATCTGAACGACCCCGAAATTCAACTCACAAATAATTCTCATTGATAAATTGAAGTTGACCAATGTTTCGTGACGTCACTCTGGATAAATGGAGCTTGAATCTTTGTCAGAGAAAGAATATACATTGTTTTAGTAGAATTCCAATTTGAAGCGAGCAAAAGAGACGTGCATTTTTTGTGAAATTTTTTGTGTAATAAAATCAGCGTTTATTTTACATGTTAGTGTTCATTTTAGCACTTAAATTTACGTCACTTATTGCAAAATCGACTCCACTGAAAAGCTCTGGAAACAAAGTATTTAGTGTGACTTTACAAAATGGTGATTCAATGTAAAAAGCTGGGAACCCTTGTAGTCTGTAAACCTTGGAAATTGGGCTCGTTCAAGTTTTGGCTTTTTACTACTGATCTCTAGTAAATGGACTGATCAATTTGCTATTTCATGCAATGTCTTGCATAGTATTCAAGACGGAGCGCCTTTAAGGTTATTAAAGAATCATAGGAACAATTTTTGCAATCATTACATCTTTCTCATTCTCTCAGCGAAACATATTTTAGTCTCTTATGCAATTAACATCGTTTTGCAACTCTTGTTAACTATTCGAAAATGCCTTTCGTGTGTTATAACGGGCACTACAGTGCATGCGCTAAGCGCACGAGAAAAAGGCATCGTGGAACCGTGCCTTAAGTCTACTGTCCCACTCTGGGAACTAGGAAGCCCTAAAATAACGAACTCAGGCTCATATACGGCGTACAGGGACTTCCTGTTTTATTGCCACAGCACGATCACAATTTATGAAAAAAATTATGAGTTGCTCAAATGGCTTTACATGTGCCAAATGTGAGAATAATAGCTGTCCAATTTAGTTCTATTAATATATCTAATAAATTGTACACAAATATATAAATCCCGGTTAAAGTGTCACATTTTGTATGGGAAAATTATACAACTAGCGCCATATAGTGTAGTTATTTATTTGAAATATCTGCATTGCCCCCTTGGATTTAATAAAATGTCAAAGTAATTCTTTTATATGCTAATGAGCAGAAAAATTTCTGTTTATTTAAATCAGCTGCAATATATCGCAAGCACATGAATACCGAAAGTTTACATTGTCTACGTAAACTATGCATTATCTACATTGTCTACGCATTGTCTACCCCAGAGTGTAGAAAATACAGATCTATGCGTAAATGCCCATCATATTTACGACAAGGATGAAATTATCTTAGTTTCGGATGGTTGTGCCGGACAAAATAAAAATTCTAACATGTTTGCTATGGCTTCATACTGGCTGTGCAAAAAGGCTCCTTGCAACATAAAAAAAAACTTACATTCATCCTTCCTGTTGTAGATTATTCGGGTGTAGTTCCGTTTAGTAGGCGCGCCCGATAGTCTTGGAACTTTGCATAATGGTACTTCATGACGTCAGAAATCTAACGGTATAAGTCATTTTAAGCGAAAGGGTTATTTAAAGGTCAAAAGGTACGTTTGAAATTCAAACAAAAAATCAGTTTTTTGTGAATATCTTCCCAACGGAGGGGGGTACGGGGGTATAAATTGGTAAAACATGTGTCTTAAGATCCCCCAGAGGATGCCCACATTATTTTGAATATATGAACTTTTACAGGATTAAAAAGGGCATTTTTCTGATTTTTTAGTTAAATTCAAATATTTTCATAACGGTAAATAGTAGAAGTTCCAAATTTGGCCCCTATGCAGGTAACAAAGCCTTTTATAGGGTCATATGATTTATTTTTAGTGATATCCTTTAATAAGGACATGAAGGACTTTCAAATGTGCCTTATATTTGGTGCACGGAATAAGAATTACTAGACTTAATGTAAGAATAATTTATTCTTACGTGCACAAGGTAGGTACAAACGAAATATTACCAAATATCCTTACATCCTTATATCCTTAACACACACACACACACTTTAAATTTACTCTTGGTAGTCCTGAAGAGGAATATAAAAGTTTTGATGTTTTCTATTACTTTTTTGTTGAATTGTTGTTTTGGTAATGTTTTATTTTATTTTATGTTTATATAAATAAAATCATCTTAGCTAAAAAAATGAAAACTTTGCTGTATTATTTCTTATTATTATTATATATATATTATTTTTTTTTAAATTTAAAACAGCGCATTTCGTTCCTAAACTTGCTATTTTCGAGATGATTATTTTCAAAACTAGCGTTGTAAATCAATTTTAGTTCCATAACTTCTTACGTTTTAAAGCCGAAAACAAAACTTGTTCTCTTAAAATTCAAAAACGCAATATCCTTAAAATGTTGTTCTAGCTAAAGTAAAAGGGTCACAGGGAAAATTAAAATAATAATGTAACCATAAGAAACTAATAGGCAAGTGCCTATTATATAAGGTCTTTGTATTTTATATTATTTAAACGGAAAAGAATTTGTTTGCTAAAAATAAAATTAAAAAATGTTAAAGTTTCTTGTTTTCTGGTTTGGTTTGATAGGCATTTTAAATTATTAGGTTTCAATAAAAACAAATTTGGAAGATTTCTTGTGTTAAACGTCGGATAAAAGGCGTGTTATTTCCATTGTATATTTGTAGCGGTTAGCTACATTTTCATTTACTTTTTATATTTATCATCATTAAGTCGTGAATAATAAATTTATCTGTTTTTTTAAATTCAAGTCGAAGAAATGATTGAATAATGTTTCAACTAGAACACGAACACTTTGAAAAGTAAACTTTCATTCATCTCAGACACACATCTACTTTGCATAAAACTTTCAGTAAAATTAAGTCTACACTGAAATATTGTTTGTGTCAAGGGAAAAAGCTTTCAAGTAAAATTTAGATTGATTTCCAAAAAGCTCAGGATAGGAAGCATAAGTGTAAATTGGAATAGTTTCAATATAATTCAGTTTTTTTAAAACATAATTTCAAAAGTACATTTTTAAATATTGAAGTATTAAAAGTTGAACATTAAGAAGAATTTCTATGCCGCAAGATTTCTTGAAAAGAAGATTTTTCAAGAAGGCACCTTTTTAAGAAATATACATATATGTATTCCGCCAGTCATTTCTGCCGACTACATATTGGTATAACTTTCACCACCCTTTTCAAATGCTATAAAGAAGCAGTGGACCAAATTTCACAAACTTTCACTCATTCTTACGCAAGTTGTAATGAGGGGGGGGGTTCCTGTGATTCCGATTATGCTCATCTACGAACGCAACCTCACAAATAAAATAACAAACTTACATACTAAATTTCGGATCTTTACGTTCCTCCATTCTCCCGTAATCGTGTTGACAGACGGACATGCATAAATCGATATAACTTTTGATCCTGAGTAGGAATCTAGTAACTTTTATGGTTCATTGAAGATAACAAGTTTTGGAAATATACTCTACAATTGTTTATCATGTAAATGGGCACTTTTGAACAGAAACACCTCATTTCTGAACTCCTGCTCTATCTGAAACCCCCTCGAAAAAACTTAATTTTGAAAATCACGTTAAAATTTATAAAATGGGTAAAATAATACCTTAAAGAAATAATCTGGTTAGTTTTATAACTGGAAAAAGATAGCAGTTAATTTCGAATTATGAGTAGAAGATTTGTAGGTGACATAAAAAGTGATTTATTCATGCGAAAAATGAAGAAATAATAGGGGGGACTTTTGAGGAAAATGCAATTTTTCTAAAATTTACTGGTCATAAACAAAATTTCCGGAGTTGTGATTTAATATTTAATTGTAGGCACCAATCTGGACACAATTTCTGTAAAATAAATCGCCCTTTAAAGGATTAGCATCTTCAACCGGGATACCCTGTATATGAAATTAAAAGAATATAAAGTAAAAACGAAAGAGGCAAAAACCGATGTAGGTTTTAATCATTTCCATTGTTTACACTTCGACGTAGAGAATGCGTAGACAATGTAGACGATGCATAATTTATGTAGACAATGTAAACTTTTAGTACACTATGTTACCTTTTGGAGGACAATTGCCCTATTTATATGCCTACTATATACCGCACCTGATTTACCAAAGCCAATCAAAAAAAAACCTTTTTTCTGTATATCAGCATATAAAGAACATGCATTTCATTATCTACCTCATTTTTGTTGAATGTATCTACCAGCTTTCCAAGCTAGTAAAGAAATTGTTGTGGGTAAGATTATTACAATTTATCATCGTCCGTTAGAGAGTAATAGATAATGTTGGTTGTCACTTTCAAATACTTAAAAGAGACAACGACATCTTGAGAACAAACGTGCTCTCTCTCTCTCTCTAACTGGTCTGTGAGTCGGGAAGATTCTTTAGTACGTGTTTCACATAGAAATATAATAACTACCGAAAACATTCTTACTTGAGAAATGACGTAGATTTCCTAAGTGACCTTCCACAAGTGTCACACACATACAATACGAAAAACGCCGTCATGAACATGAAAATTTGAGTAAATGCGTGGTCAGTTATTTAAAGAATTTTTGTCATTACCTCTGTTGATAAACATTTCAAATCTGTACTGAGTAACAAGAAATTTATCAAATCTACAGGTAAAAAAACGAGATGCAATATAGTTTTGTAATTCTTACTTTTTATAAGTATACATATGACAAATATCTCATTCTATTATTTATAAATCAGTACGGGAAGACACAAGAATTATCCCCTTAGAATAACTCCCTCCTCTTAAAATTTGATTGGCAGAGCTATAAACTATAGCTGGGAGGATCTTTTAGATTTCTTTAAAGTTCAAACTTTAGATCCTCTCGAAACCAACTATATTAAAAATCTTTAAGTTCAGTAAAATATAATTATAGCATTTCTCAAATTGTCCCCAGAAATCTCACAAATTTCAGAAAGTACAACTAGTCCTAATGCAACTGCTTTCTCAATACTGCAGGGATAACCTGCTAGTTTTTAACTTTTCATGTAATTCTCGTTGTTTTTTTCTACTCAATTATTGCGAGCCTTTAACTTACTAAAATTTAAGTAAAATTAAGTCGGTCAGGCATTGCGTATAAAATACAAATAGCTGATTAGACAGCTTTTTTGTTTCTGGATGAAGTACAAGGAGTAGAAAGAGTTAACTCTTAAGATGACGTTATCCCCTTAGAATTCTATGGGCATAACCGGTGAAATTATATGCTCTTCTCGCAAATATAATTATATATTTCGAAAAGTTTGCTACTACTATAAAATTATTCTGAAATCCTCAAGAAATTACCATCCGTTTTTGAGTTATCAACAGAGTGAGTTTAAGTCAAAAACTACTTTTTGGATTGTAATATGGAGTTATGATCTTACTAACCTCAATTTTCACTTCACCTTTCCAGTTTGGGTATTAAAATCTGAGTTCTTTTACCACCTCACGTAATGTGATGTGTCCTAATGTGGAATTTGTATTTTAGGTACATATATATGTCTTTCGAAAGTATTTATATATCTAAAATACAAAAGTCGTTTTGTAGGCAACTATTATTTCGCGAAGTATTTTTGATTAGTTAGCACTAAATTCAAGACTAGTAAAATAACTGTATGAGTGCCATAACAATTCTACAGAACAGAGAAAAGGGAAAAGGAGAAAAGTAAAAGCCTAAAATTTCAAATCAATTCAATAAACGATTCGAATTTAGAGCGGACTCCACTTTTGAGATTTAAGTTCACTCGGATTTGAATTAGATAAAATTTAAATCCTATCAAAATTTAACTCGCTCAGTTTTGAGTCCACTCAAGTTTTGATTCCCCTTATATGTAGTTCCTACGAGCGAACTCAAGGAGTAGCAGTATTCTCAGCCCGCTCGCAATTTGAGTCGATCGATGAGGCGATTTTTGCTTTTAAGTTTGTTCATTGGTAACTCTGGAAAAGACGTAAATACAAGAAAAACTAGGATAAAATTACAGATATAAGAATATATTAGTTTGGCGAAACATTCCCGATCATAGCTTTAATTTCGAGCTTACGCTAGAGATTATGATTCCTCCTGTGAGTTTTTTTTTGCACCGATTTTAATGATTCCAACACTAATCGAAAACTTATCAACTGAATATGGAACATCAGTAATAAAACTTTTAAAAAGGTCCAAACGAATAAAGTAGGCGAGAAACAGAATTGTGGCGTTTCGGTTTGCTCCACGACACAATTTTGTTGCTCGCCTACTTTAGTTTTATTAAAGTTTATTTTTTTATTTTTTATTACTGATGTTCAATATTAAATTCATAAGCTTTCGAATAGTGTTGGAATCATTAAAATCGGTGCAGAAACAAACTCACGGGAGGAATCACAAGCTCTCGCGTTAGCGTTTTAATTATATTAGATAAGGAATACCCTGAAATCAAGTTATAAATATTCCCAAAACAATAAGAAATATATATTCACAAAAAAAATTAATAATTAATACTTTTTTAAATTCATTTGAGAATTTCATTTATATAATATCCATTGTCTACATTGTTGACATAAACTACATTGTCTGCGACGTCTACGTCATTTTTTACGCGTCAACAATGGCGTAATTTATGTTGTGTAGATAATTTTCCCATCACTGGTTTTAATATGGTATTTAGCATTTTTTTCCTATAAAAACAATATTTATTTTTGACGTTCGCCCCTCCACCTTTAATCCACCGCTAATTGTGGGGTATATTTCCAGTACTTGTTATCTTCAATGAACCTGTTTTTCAGAAAATTACGTTTATAAATTAAATATGCTTTTCCAATGCAGAACTTAATTTCTAGGATTTACTTCCATTTTTACATTAATATTTTAATTTCCCCCGTGTGCCTTTTACTTTAGCTAGAACAATATTTTAAGATTATTACGTTTTTAAATTTTAGATTAACAAGTTTTGTTTCCGAATTTAAAACATAAGAAGTTTTGGAACTAAAATTCATTTACAACGCTAGTTTTGAAAATAATCATCTAGGAAACAGCAAGTTTAGGGACGAAATGTGTTGTTTTAAATTTTTAAGACGAAATAATGTAGCAAAGCTTTCATTTTTTTAGCTAAGAGAATTTTATTTATATAAACACAAAATAAAATAAAACATTAACGAAACAACAATTCAACAAAAAAAAGTAATAGAAAACAACAAAACAAATGATTTAAGTAGTAATTAAAAACACAAGAACGAAACTTAGTAGTTGATCTCTCAAATCTTTGAATCATTACATTTTTCAAGCTCTTCACAACATATTGCTTCATCACTAAAAGGGACTAAGTGCTGCTCGGTTGATAATATGTCTTTGTAGTAACTCAACTCGGTAAGTTCACTGTCTTTCCAGTTTACGCCAAAATGTTGTTTAAGCAATTTGTTGGCATCTTTTAACTTATCTTTCTTACGCAAAAATTTGTACGCGTGAAGGGCTCATTCCATTGCAAGTTTTATTTCTTTTTAAAATCGATTTAAATTGTTCTAAATCAGACTTATAAAACACCTCGCCACGAACAAGTATATTTTTATTTCTGGTTTTCTTTAAAATTATTCGTTTGGATTGGTTAAAATTAAAATGCCATTGGCCGGGTGGCTTCAAAAGTCCTTACTTAATTGCTTCCAATCAAAAACATTATTATCTTCACCATGGCGGATGACTGTGCCATATTTCTGATAAATCTTTATTTATTCTTCCGGATCTACAATAGTGTCAATCTTTTTTATTTTCTTTTCCACACGGCCAAATACCCTGTCGAACGGTAGAAAAAACTGACCTATAACAGGAAAGATAGGTTTTGCACAGCCAGAATCAAGCCATAGCAATCATGTTATTTTTATTTTGTCCGACACAACCATTCGAAACTAAGATAATTTCATCCTTGTCACACATACCCGTTTGACACAGTTTATTAATATCATTAGAGCCCTTTGGATAATCAGACTCTTTCCACAAGTAAATAAACAAATTATCTTTATTTTGAGTGCTCTTAGAGTTTCCAATGCAAATCGTAAAATTGAATAAGTACAGTTGCGTGAGTTTGATCGGGTGTTTTAGGCAAAATCATATTTTTTTGGCAGTCGTAACAGAACATTAGTACGTTAGAATTTTCAGATTGAACAATATCGTATAAGGCCTTAGCTCTTTACTTATGCACTCCTTGTTCAGTTCTTGCTTCAGCCTCTTCTTTTTCGGTCTTTGCTTTTTTCTTTTTTTTTCATCTAAAAGAATGGATTTATAGCATACGTCCGTAGCTGGTGACCCAAATTCGATATTATAATTCTCGTTAAAATACTTTCGAAAGTAGGCCTCTTTGACTATTAAATCCCCTGGAACTGTACTTACAAATTCTTTAAAAATCCTCCTTATGTTCAAATCGCTAGACACATATCTCCTTTTAGTTTTCTCTCTACAGTAATGATTATCCAAAATATGAAGATTTTCATGGCTTTCTTTTTTTTGGACAAACTTATATTGAACTCTAGATCCGTCCCTTTTCTCAGACGGAAATGAGCCACTCTGAAAATTTCGTTTACAAATTCGTAGTATGCGATCTGTGGAGATATCAAGAATTTGTAAAAATGTCTCTTGGCAAACCTGCACTATATGTTTTCTTTCGTGTGAATGCAAAACTGTTTAAGATTATATTTGCTTCTTGATCCATTGTTCTTTCGTCCTTTAGCTAATTTGGTTGAAATATATTTTAAAATAAAAGCGTTTTGTACAATTTTTCTCGGATTTTTATAAAATAAAAACTTCACTTCAACCATAAAAAAATAGCCCTTCGAGTTAACTCGCAGATTTAAAATCTCTTCTTTTACCGTGGCTACAAGAAGGAAGTTTTGGATCTTTCTTCTTTGAATGTCTAAAACAAAATAAGTTAAGCAAAAGACAAAAGTAAAAAAACTGTTTGATACTATACCTCTTTCATTTCTCGATCATTTTTTTCCACTTTTCAGGTAAACAATACCTTTTGCTTCCATTGTTCGATGCACACACTTTCACTGTTTCTTCATCCATAATAGAAAAAAATCTTACTCTAATTTTTAACACACTAATTTTAAATATAATAATAAAACCTTAATCAGTCGGTGATCCTTTCGCTTTGAGCAAACAAAATCAACTGGCAAAGTAGTCAGAAGTCAGAACATTCTGTCAAATTTCCCGCTAAAATGTATATAGCAAGTTTTAGAATTAAACTAAAAGATATTAGATGATAAATATATATATATATATATATATATATCAATTTTTGAAACTAAACATTGGCTCTACATAACAACTTTTGAAATTGCATTCGAATTTTAGCACACAATTGCCACGGATTTATTTACTTTTGGAAACTTGTTTCCAAATAATAACAGTTATCTTAGTAATTTGAAATTAAGCAACGTTTCCACAGCTACTTAACAACATTATTATGCAAAATTAAAGAACTCTAATAACACGTTTTCCTTCTAGGTTTTTTATTGTCACAACCAGTGATGGGCAAATTGTGTACACAACGTAAATTACGCCATTGTCGACGCGTAAATAATGACGTAGTTTACGTCGCAATATTTCACGTAGACAATGTAATCTATGTAAACAATGTCGACTATAGATATTGAATGCTATCTAGAGAAAAGTTTTATGTTATTTTATATCATGTGACACAAAATTCATATTGTAATCATTAAATTCTATGTTATGTTACACGACCATATAACATAAAATTTCCGGTAACATAAAATAAA